>OU744317.1:50661067-50882229 GCA_916610145.1 Eristalis arbustorum
AAGGTCAACACATCACACTGGTAGACTAATAATTAAAAGGATGGGTGGCACTACAGTCCGTAGAGGGCCAGGGCCTGGCTTCTCAGCAACAATTCGTTCTGTGCGTGGTATTGTTTGCTCACAATTGGAAGGGACCTACAGTTTTCTGCTGACTCCTAACTGCCAAGTTTAAGAAGACTTTTCCAGACTTTCCGAATCAGTGACTCGAAAGTGGTGGGTCGTGAAAGTTATTTTTGTCGTTTAGACCAACAGGAATCGAACCCAGACGCTGAAGTTCAATTGCGTAGGAGTCGATGGGCAAACCAACGAGGCCTCGGCCTCTCCATCTATAGACCAATAATTCTTTCAGATTCACATAGATTGTATTTGCAATTGCTTAAGAACCAACATTTTTTACTTAACCATTTCGACGCTCCCTTGCGTTATTTATGCCACTATTTTTCAAACAAATCCGATGTACCCAAGACACTTTGAACCCCCTTTAGCTACGTATATACGGTGCATAGATATTTTCGCGACATTACTTTTCAAATGATGTACGTATCATGCCATTTGGTTAAGTAGAATGCTGTAAATGGGCAGCACGTATTTATATATAGATGACTTTGAACAAATATTAGCAAACCCAATCGAATTTGAGAGACAGATTCCGTGAGATCTTCCTTTTTTAAATCCAATAAGACCCATCTTTCTGTATTTGCCCATAAATTGTGTAGAAGTCAAGCAGATTCTATTCTCTTTCGTCTCTCCAACATCTACCACAATTACTGAGAGGATAATGCAAAAATGTCTGGTAAGAAATTCCACTAGGGTGCGACCGACAACTGATCATGGCCAATGATCAAGTTGCAACCCTGCTTGCTCAGCCTCGCCGTCCATACAACCGTCGCAGTTGGTTCGATGTTTAGATTCAAACTCATCCCTCTCAGACTATTTACGCTTTCAGTTACTCGTGGTCACTGTGTCGGAGTAGTGAGTTGTGTCAATTTCTACGCTGGGTGTGATGGTTAAATTTCTCATGCAAACAGCATTCTTAATCGTAGGAACCACGAGTTACTGAGAATGCGACAAACCTGCCTAGAAAAAACTTCTCGAGCTGCGTCGTTGGGTGTTGAATCCAACCACTTGTGAACGAACAATAGCACGAAATAAACGCGTGGTTGCTCTAGAGACTGGGTCCACACTCCATATCCACCTCGGAGTATAACACGAGCCGTATTACTATTTCACCTAAAGTCTGTCCGCATAGTCTCCACAGCTTCCTGACTCAGAGTCTGTTTATTATAGTGTCGTACTGCCCACCGCACTGGGATAGACTGCACACGCGTCATTTAAAAACTCAAAACTCTTACTCTCATGGAATGGTCTGCTACAGAAACAGACGTCGTGAGGCGTGAGGAATATAAAATAGCCTCGAATGACGCGAACTTATTCCAATGTGATGAAATTGATTTACAGATGCGATCATCTACGTTCAAATACCGACTAACAACTCCAGACCAATTCTGACCCTCAATCATTAATGTAAACCAGATCGAATGACGATAGAAGCCTCCTCCCAGCGAACAAACAATTAAGTGTGTTGACAAGCCAATTAGCGAAACTAGTTGTTCGATTCAATTGCAAGCACTGCACACGAAAGTGCAATCGAATTACAAAATCACAACGAATGCACGCCTTAAATTATAACGGTCTTGAAGTATTTAGTTTCCTTCCTGAAATCTATCAGTCAACACTGCACTCATGACTGATTGCTCATTGATGGGGAAAAAGTGAGAATAGAGTGCAAAAACGGTCAAGCTTCACTGAACCAAGGTCATGCCCAGTGGCCGTGCGATGGCACGATGGACACGATATCGAAACCGATTCTCGCCCATGGAATTATTTTTGCAATAAACCATACTCATTAAGTTCTTGATTGAGTGTGTGCTGTACGAAGAAGGTCTTGTCGGAAAACTGGTTGAAAAGTCACCTAGTCACTACCAGTTACTGTGAGGAAGGACAAGAGGATGAACAGAAACGATCCAGTCAACTGTTGTACTACCGCGGCAATATGGCTGGTTTAAAGGGTTGAAAATCATCGATCGGCAGACACTGCCATGTTGCGAATTGTAGGGTCACCTTTTAGTGGTTTTAAAGTAAGCTTAAATAAAACGCAATTATGTCTTTCAATATGTTTCAGGGTGGCCAGATAAGAACGATAGGAAATGAAATGTCAATAAAACTAGAACGATGAGAGGAATGGATTTGATATTGTCGTTATTTCGAAGCGATACTGACGCCATTGTGTATGTATCAGAAGATCATTGAAATAGCGGCCTCGGGTTGTGCTTCAAGCGGCCGGTCCAATTTGTGAAGACTCCGTCCACCATTTAAGTCATTATTCCGGTAATGTTGCATCGAATGTTTGCTTCAAGCTGCGTCAAACTAAGAAGTTGATCTAACGCCAAAGAAAATATTCGATTGCAGTCCAGGGAACAGGGCCATGATCAAGACGGTCAATTGATGAGTTCTCGCCGTGAGTTGACCCAGAAGCCAAATTTCTCCTTCTTAGAAACATGCTTCGCTTGCATAGCATCGTCTTGTTGGTATCAAAGCTAGAAATTTACTATTAAACCTCGATAGAAAACTGAATGCTAAATTCAAACGAAAGAAGATTAGAGTTTGACAAAGAAAACAGCGATAATCAGGAAACTAGAAAACTGTGAGTAACCATCTGCGTTACGAACATTGTACGGCATAAATGAGTAGAGCAACCGAGGAATACTTTCGAATAATAAATAATAGCTGTTACACAGTCAAGTGAGTTGTAGACAAAATCAACATGCACAGTTCGTTCGGCTTTGGTTAAAAAAGACAGACGAACAGTTTTTGTCAAGTATTTAGATAATTGTTTGACAAGTTTAAAAGGCATAATCTTTCCAACTTAAAGCTTAAAATAGAAGCAACCTTTAAGCGTCCGGGGTCAAGATACAGCAGCGTCGAGGGTTCAGAGGAGGAGAGAGAGGGGGTAATTGTGCAAATATCTGCGGATTGAGTCTGAGGGAAACATTGGGCGAGAAAGAGCATTTCATATTCATGTAGTGCGGCTAAAATGAATTAAAGGAGAGCGGAATGCAGTTGGGGAATGCAGTTGGCGAGCTCACTTAAGCATTATTTGTAAATTCTGCTTTTTATTTTGTTCATTATTGAATACTAGCTACAACTTTCACTTGTATCAGTTTTCCATATTCCTACTTTTTTGAAACGTAACCTTTCATTTTGCAAGACTTTCTTACTACGTTTCTTTGCTTTGCGCGAAACTTTTCATTCATTTACGCAAAGCGGGGTCTGAGTGTATTGATGTTCTCAAACTCTGGCCTATGGCTGTGTTTTCTGCCATGTGGATTGCGTTCGTGCCAATAACCGCAATTTGACAGCCTGACATAACCACTGAGACAAGAAAGGTCGACGTCCGAAGAAATGATGTTTTGGCCAATATCTCCGTCAAACATTTCCAGCGTCCAATTGTGGAACGCAAAATGAAATGCACAAGGACGTTTTAAGTCAATTCTTGTTACAGCACAATCTTATACAGGCCACAACACATTGGTCTTTGCTAGCCACTTTCCGTCCAATGGGCGTCCAATTACCTACCTTAATGGATGTAGACCCAAATCTAATACCAAAATAAGTCAACGATGCTGCTGAATGGGACCAACTCGATATTTATGAGTCTGCGTCGACACTTGCTGCTGCGGTGACTATTCTCTTTATTTTGCACCAATATATGTCTTGCTGGAGTCCTAAGCTCCAAGAAAGTGTATTTAGTTCCAATATTTTCCACGTGCGACGATTTGCTTGCACATTGAAGCGACGATTATGACCGAACACTACGAAAGTCATATTGAGTATTGCTGCTGGAATTTGGAGGATATTTTTGCCAAATTTCTACAGATTTGGCAAGCGTGAAACGATGTACGTACGAAACGGAAATGAAGTATTAAGGCCCGTTCATATGAGGTCGCAACGAACTGCGAACTATGCAAACTCCGACAATTTATGGGTATATTCGTCGACCTCAACATCGATGTCGTAGGTTCGATTGCTGCTCTGTGCGACGAAAATACTTTTCACGGCCCCACGTCTTTCGAGTCACCGACAATGCTGAAAGAGTATTGCCCGTCTAAAGCTTCTCAAACTTGGCTTTTCGGAGTCGGCATAAAACTGTAGGTTCCTTCAACTCGTCAGAGAACAATAGCACGCACAACAGGAATGCGTGCTGAGAAGCCCTGTCCCTCTATGGGTTGTAGCGCCACCCATATATTATATTATATAAATTAACATTTGTTGAGATTTTTGTCGAAAGAACTCAATAATTCAGTTCCAATCTTTTTACGAACCAGGAAGCGTAACTTTTTGGTCATATTTGCTGGAAGTTAGGTTAGGTTAGGTTGTAGTGGCTGACTGCTGCAGAGCAGTCACACTTAGGCCAGAATAGGCCCATTGTGATACCACGCGGATTGACTTCTCCTAACGCTGGAACCAGTTGGTGCTGCTGATGAACCGATTTAGTTGGCCAATGCTGGCACTTTTTAGCTCGTTACGATCGCTGAAGTAGTAGGCTCCTAGATGCAGGAACCTACGACTGGCAAGAGCACTGCAGGAGCAGAGAAGGTGATGAGTGTTCTCTTCCTCCTCTTCATCCATGCAGCTTCTGCAAAAATCGTTATATGGTGCACCCATCCTGCGAGCATGAGTGCCAATTACACAGTGCCCGGTTATGACTCCTATAAGGGTCCTTACTGAGGGCTTGCTGAGTCCAAGTAGACTGAGTGACCGTTTTAGGTTAAGTGATGGCCAGATTTCTTTTGTTTTAAGGCAGGTGGTGCCTTCTAGCCATTTGTCATTGGTAGTTTTGATTGTATGAATCTTTAAAAGATGATAGGCTGTAGCGATCGGCATGGAAGGTGGTACCCCTTCTATCGATAGGGATGAGGTTGTATCACACCTAGCGAGTTCGTCGGCTTTGCAGTTTCCTGGTATGTCACAATGTCCCGGCACCCACATGAGGTGAATGTTAAAATGCTCGGCCATCTCGTTAAGAGACAGCCTGCAATTAAGGGATGTTTTAGAGTAGAACATGACATTGTCCAGGGATTTTATGGCGGCCTGACTATCGGAACAAATGGTGATATACCTTCTTGATATCACATTGTTTTTAAGCCAGGACAGCGCCTCTTTAATCGCTATGGTTTCTGCCTGAAAAACGATACAGTGATCAGGGAGCTTCACGGAGATAGCAATATTGAGGTCTTGTGAATAGACACCCGCACCCACCCCTTCTTTTGTCTTTGAACCATCCGTGAAGATGCGCAAAGGATCTTTCAGTGTTTGCATATCAGTCATCCAGTCCGATCTGGAGGGAATACTGATTGAGAATTTCTTTTCAAAGATGGGGTAGTAGGCGGTCGGTGTCGCTAGGTAGGAAGTTAAATTCCTTGAGAATGGTTAAGTGGCCAGGGTTGAGTTCGGACCACAATCGAAGTGTTTTGAGTCTCATGGCTGTACTTGCTGCTGCTTGTTTCCCGAATATTTCCAGAGGTGGGAGGTGGAGGAGAATATTCAGTGGGTCTGACGGAGTACTTCTCAGTGCCCCGCTGATACACAGGCAGGCCAGTCTTTGTACTCGGTTGAGTGCATTGCAGTTTATAGCCTTGTTTAGTGCTGTCCACTAAACTGAGACACCATACAAAAGTGTCGGTCTGACAATAGAGGTGTAAATCCAGTGAGCGATGCGAGGTTGTAGGCCCCATTTGCATCCAATGGCCTTTTTGCAGCAAAAAAGTGCAGAAGAGGCTTTTTTTACCCTTTCCTGGATATTGAGCTTCCAGTTTAGCTTGCTGTCGAGAGTGAGACCCAGAAATTTCGCACTGGTGGTTAGCTGTAATGTGGTGCCGCACAGCAGTGGGGGGTCGAATTGGGGGATTTTGTATCTTTTGGTGAAGAGTACGATATCCGTTTTTTGTGGGTTGACGCCAAGTCCGCATGTTTGTGTCCATGCCTCTAGCTTGTCAAAGGCATTCTGCATTATGTCTCTTAGAGTAGAGACGAATTTGCCGGATGCCGCTATGGCAATATCATCCGCATACGCAATAACTTTGCACCCTACCTCTTCCAGTATTAGTAGCTGGAAGTTGGTTGTTTCTGAAAGTTCGCGTTCCCAATTCGCCGCTCATATGAATAAGCCTTTATGCTACTTTATTTCTGGTTCGAAATGGAAAGACTTACAAAGTATTTCGAAGGCTTGATGTCAGGGGTAACTTTGACGGTTGCTGAAACATAACAATTAAAAAAACTATCTTAGCTACGTCTATCTTCTCCTAGCAGTGCAACGGTCGTGGTTGGAGAGGGGATTGAGGCCCTAAAGCCAGCTGCCTCAAATTTCACACGGCATGTTGGTTAAGGTCCTTCTTCACTTGGGTGCGTCATGGGTTGTGCGGGGGACCTCAATTGCGTTGTTCCACTATTTCGTAGTCAAAGAGATAGAGCAGTGTTTCCAACGCGCTCTACATGGCCTAGCTTACTTAAGCGTTGTATCCGTAGACGCCTGGCTAAACTGATGTCTCTGTGCAGCCCGTACCGTTCGTGGTTGACTCTGTTTCTAAAAAAAAACATCAATAGTACACAGGACCTAAGATTGAATGCATTACGCTGAAGAAATTCATTGCTGTCTGGTTACCCGTAATATTTGGGTCTTGCTTGAAATGGAATGAAACTTCATTTAACTGCCCTTCACGGGAATTCTTGATGGACTCAATTCTGACTGCATTTGTTTTGTAGTTTCTTTACGACTTTTTGAACATTTTGTTTAAAAGCAGCAGTAGAAGGTTCAAAAGAGCAATAATTTGGCACTAACGATTATTAAACCATCCGTATTATTAAGCGACAAGCCTTCAATTAGATGGTAATCAGCGGTAAGCAGCTATCGTACTATCACTCAATGATTCGTTATATAATACAGTACAACTGAAAGTAAACATGTACAGCAACACTATTGGTGGCTAAAACTGACCTATTATGCGGTGTGATCCGAAATTGACAAGGAGTGCTACCAAGTGTCAAGCACGGAGATGCCTAGACGAATAACCTGACGCTTTTTGCATCCACATGATTCGCGGATATTAATCGACTCAATCGATGAAAGAAATGTTTCTTCAATGCAACGCAAATGTTGCAATGTTGTTAACGTTTCTGAATATGTACCAATGAAGATCTAAGATCGAGTAGGAAGCTTTTCTTCCTCAGTAGAAATACCTGCGCCCAGTGACTTGCAAATTTGACTTGAAAACATATCTCATCTCGAACAATAAATCAAATTCGGTGTCGATTCGACACATATATAATTTGACGAGAACCACAAAACCGCCGTCGGTTGCTTATGTTTGCTTCAATCGCAATGGCGCATAAAAACCACATCGTCATCGTCAAAGTGGACGATCGGGTTTGTTGCGTCTAGACAATAATTCCCCAGCAACAAACACGTTTGCCCAACGCCACTTCGTGTGCGTCGATCGGCGTTTTATGCTGATTTTGAACATAAATTTCCTTCTAATCGCATATCTGTCAACACGGCGATAAGGGCGTCTTGAGAAATGACAAACAATGCCGGGCACAGAGCAGACCAGAACAGAACAGCACCGAACAGATCAAAAAAGAGAGAAAAAAAAATATAACACGCGACGACTGGGATTTCCTTAATTGGATCAAGAGGTTGACAATGATATGCTCAAGTGTAATACCACTTTCAGATCGGGAATAATCTGATCAATGATCCGTTACTTGATATGTTAATACGTGTGCATGCGGAGACTTGGCGGCTTCGGTCGAAGGTCACTGATATCTTGTATCTCACGTATATCGCGTAACCAGTGTGCGTGACGGCTGATTACTGGTATACGATTTTTGCAAGGTGTCCGCCTGATACATGAGACTGTCCCCGATCTTGATTTCTGTTTTGTAGGTGGTTTTCGGCCTTAATGACAAAAATCTTTGTTGCCTCTTGCATTTGATGTCGACTGTTAAACAGTGTCAGTGTCAATGCGGTTGACGACACGATGGAATATTTTGTTGCTTTTTTTCTAGACTTTTTTAAGAGTATTGAACCTCAGACTGAAGATGCATCAGCTGTTGGTGGTCAATGGAAGTTTTTTGTTTTGGCCTTGCGTGGCTGATTAACTGCGGGTGATTAGAAAACAGGTGTGTGACAGGACTTACAAATGGGGTTTTATTGCTTCTTGATATTAGGAGATATTATTCTCACGCCGCCTGTCTTCATTTGCGAACTTTCGGAAATTTATTTCACAATTCCGAGTTGGAGTTGCACTAAGGGCAAGTCTGGATTACCAATACGATTTATCTTGAATACATTAAATTTAGATTCAATACGTGTCCAAGCAACGAATCATCATCCAACCACCGATGAAGAAAGATGACAAGTTCAGGGCTTTCATCGCGTAAGACGATGATTGCTTTCCCTTGTGTAAGACTAAATTTTTGAAGCGTCTGGACTACGTAGTGTTGAACTGGTAATGCTCATTATTATTTAACAATAAGAGGTAAAACGGTTAATATTTTATAATCGTTTCGAACTTCATGGTCAGTTTTGTTGTAAAAAAAATGCGACGGCATTACATTTAGGCTTTACCGATCTCAACCTTAATAATTGGCTTTTGGGTAAGTACACAGATATTTATATCCTTCTGAGGAGTTTTCCAATAGCAGCTTATGTTTTTTTTTTTAAAACGTACGTCACTTCAAATGATAAATCGGCTTCAATTCTTAAGTTAACTTGATCTTGTATGGGTGTACATCAAGATCCTTACGCAATCCAATCAATCCTTGTAAACGCCGTGTAACTGACTGATTTGGATCGTTTGATACGGACGCCTGAACGGCAGCTATATTTTCGACATTTCGACCAACCCGTTGTCTTACTGACACAGCAACATCATACAACGAACGTGTAGACTCACATTTTTGCACTACGCTTGTCTACTAGGCCGAGACTAGTAATTACTCCCGAAAATTTTAGTTAACGCTCTTAAAGTTGCAATCACCGACTCTGCGTTCACTAATCAAATTCAAAGTTGTCAAGTTCCTATTTCAAAATTCTTTAGTTCTCAAAAAGGCCTACTATTTGAAAGATTCACGACAAAAAAGGAGGATTCGATTCTAGTGTTACACGAAGCAAATTCTTGATGACGTCCTTTAATACGAACTTTTGAACGACGATTGTCTTAAAAATTACGCGATGATAGTCCAGGGATTTGGAAAACAGCAATGTAAGAAATAACAAGCAACCTCCAACAATATGAACAATCAGAATAAACACTGTCAAATGGTAAAATGCTGGAATGGTTAATCAAGGCCGAAGCTTAGAGAGAATCTGTATATAAATACATGTTTCCGTTCTTCTCAACTGAATAGCAAGATACTTACACCATTGAAAAGGTACTTAACCAAATGGTTAGGTTAATAATAATAATAATAATAACATGGGTGGCGCTACAGCCCGTAGAGGGCCAGGGCCTAGCTTGTCAGCAACCACTCGTGTTTTGCGTGCTAATGTTCTCTCACGAGTGGAAGGGACCTACAGCTTAATGCCGACTCCGAACGGCCAAGTTTGAGAAGCTTTTTCTAGACAGAAAATACTCTTTGAGCATTGTCAGGGACTCGAAAGAGGTGGGGTCGTGAAAATTGTTTTCGTCGCTCAGAGCTGGAATCGAACCTACGCCGTCGAGGTTGGGGTCGACGCAAATACCCACAACGCCACGGACCACCACCCACCCTAAATGTTTAGGTTAGGTTAGATTATAGTGGCTGACTGCTAAAGGGCAGTCGCACTTAGGCCAGGGTAGGCCCATTGTGATACCACGGGGATTGTCTTCTCCTAGCACTGGAACCAGTTGGTGCTTCTAATGAAGCGATTTAGTTGGCCAATGCTGGCACTGTTTAGCTCGTTACGACAGCTGAAGTAGTAGGCTCCTAGGTGCAGGAACCTACGACTGGCAAGAGCACTGCAGGAGCAGAGAAGGTGATGAGTATTTTCTTCCTCCTCTTCATCTATGCAGCTTCTGCAAAAATCATTATATGGGCACCCATCTTGCGAGCATGAGTACCAATTGCACTGTGTCCGGTTATGACTCCAATGAGGGTCCTTAATGAGTGCCCAAATGGTTAAGTAGGCTCTATTTACACTTTTACGTAAGTTATTTATAGATGAAAATATTTTGTTTCAAATTTGCTCGCCTTTGAAAGTCATTAATAAAGCAACCGTAAGATGCTTGAATTGAATGAGATAATCGTAGAATTTCGACAACGGAGTCAAAGGGAAGGTAAGCTCAAAGTTTGGTGAAACCACGATCTGCGGAGCTGTCAACAGAGGCACTTCGCAAGGTGGTGTACTCCCTCCTCTTTTGTGCAACGTTGTTATGAACAAACTGCTTCAAAAACTATAAAGGACTTCGTGTAAAATCATGACAAATGCAGATGCCACTGTTATTGAAGTGTCTGGAAAATGTCCATCGAGATCTTTAAGCTGTTGAACCAGAACCAGACAATATGACTCAGATGGCAATTTATAATTAATGGAACTAGTCCTATTTACTAGAAGGCATAAAATACCTGACAACAACTCAGGATGTGGTACACCTTTAAGGCTGAAAAACAGAGCAAAATTTTCAGGTCATATACTGGATATGAAACTTAACTGGAAGCTGAATATTCAGGAACTTTCCAGAAAGGTCTCAACGGATCTTTATTGCTGCAAAAGGCAGCAGCCAGTGCAAGTGGGGATTACAACCCTTCATCAGTGGCCAGGCCCAGTGTTGCTGTATATCGTTGCAATTTGGTGGACTTCAGTCGATAAGAACATCAACTTCCAATCGATCCCCGGTGTACCCTGCACATGATGGGCTGCTTATGAATTTGGAATACTCGGCAGGGAGTTTTGCCATGAAAATAATAAGCCAAGCACCAATTCCGTCATCTGCTTTAAACATACTCCTCAGACCTCAACCTTCCTGGGGTGTACCTAGTCGGTAGACAAGTAGCTGCAAATACGGCGATGCGGTTGATCGATACGATCCTCAGCAGGTTTAGCTCTATTCGCATTGACATGAACTCCTCTTTGAGAAGAACTGCATTACCCAGGTCTAACTGAGAGTCTGAACACCAGACGCTGACGGGGGCCACTGCGAAATATTCGCAGATGGTTCGAAGATGAACGCAGGTGTAGATGCTGGCGTATATTCCAAGGATCTGAATATCTGACTACCGAATTGTAGCGTTTTCCAGGCTGAATCTATGAATCTAGAGCGATTAAGGAAGCACTGTCCTGTGACAATGTGATATGAAGAACAGATATCGTCATCTGTTCTGACAGCCAGGCAGCAATCAAATCTCTGCCTATCTCTTAATGAGATGACCAAGTATTTTAACGTCCCACTTATGTGGGTGCCGCGACACTGTGACATTCCAGAAAATTGCAAAGCGGGTGAACCAGCTCGCCACAGGTTGCACCATGTCCGACTCTTGATGGCAAAGTTTGCAATAGCTATGTGGATACCAAAGCTCTTATTTCCCATGTAATTCAATATTCGACTGAGAGGGACACAGGCATTACGGAAACGCAAAAAATGTGAAACCGACCCTAATCAAATAGTATGTGTGCTTAAATGGAAAGATTCTCTTATGCTGCACAGTTGATAAAATGTGACATTACACTTCTGCTTTTGAGAGGCATATCGATTTCTCTTCACTCTGTTAGCTGTTGCGAAATCCAGCTCCACAATGTCCGTATGTACCTGTACATCGATCGATGACAGACCCAAAATACCTGAGAACTGACTTTAAATCAATTGAAGCATCGTCCTCGTCCTTGTACTGATTTGAAGCAAGTCCCAAGTGCATGGTTTACCCAAGATAAAGTGGTGAGATTACACAGAATCAAAACCATCTGCTCAATCAAATCAAACAAGTTCACCCATTTTTGCAACCTTTAAAGTGAAACCGACGAGGTATAGGTGAGATTTTACTGCACTCCAATATCGACCGCTGAAATCAGAGTGGATGTGCTTCCATACATAAATCAAGCCCCCATAACGTGAGTGCTCGTGGTCAAGAGAAAGAACCACACTTCAAGTGAAACACATTAAGATGCAATGAAATTCAGTTTATCACATCCCATTTATCTGTACACGACCGGAGGGAGAAGCCCTTCAATTCTAGCGCCTCTCTACACAGCAAGCCCATGCCACTGTGTGGCCCCCTCTTTGAAACGCCAGCAAGGAGTTCTTGGTCAACTGGATTCATTCATACATACATAAATATCTATTGGCACTTGAGACTTTTTTTGTTGCCTTTTGTCGTGAATAAGCTTTTGTCAACTGGTCACCTTTGTGTGCTGTGTCTGATGGAATTGAGGACTCGGCACTACTTGACCTTAATCCAGTTTTACTCCTCGAATTTATTCACACACGTCCACAGCAAAGCGTTTATTTAAACACTCAAATATATTGGACGGTTTAACGTAATAGGACCCAGAAGTTTCATCATGTCTCTTCGGACTTCTATCGCCTAATGGATCTGAAAGTAAGGCTCTCGTTCAAGGTTAGTTTGTGATTCGTGCACATATGTGGCCTGTCAGACAATCAATTAGATATTTTTAACGTCAATGATGCCCGATACCACGTTCTTACAAATGGTCGACCACATTGCGAGTGATTGACTTCTGTAGGAATTTGTAATTTGACGGAAAAAATTCATCATTTGTGTTAGAGTTTAAGCTGAACCATTCACATTACGTGAGGCGGCGTGCCTTACGCAACATGGCTTAGATATTTCAAAAGCCGGAATCAAACAAAGAAAGTTGTGCCAGCTGTCTGACCAGGTTGAATAGCCTTCGAGGAACATTTGAAAATAGTAGACATCGGTCACGTAGTCCACAGACTAACAAGTTCTGTTGTCTCAATCGAAATGCCATTATTTATTTCTTCAGTCGAATTTCGAACATAGTGCGAAACTCACACGCCAACACTAGATTCACGATTTTCCAGAAGTCCGTGCAGTTGTTAGCATACCTCGATGACATTGACGTGATTGGCAGAACTCAGCGAGCCTTCAATGAGGCATTTGCTAACATTGAGACGGAAGCGGCTAAAATGGGTCTGACGGTGAGAGAGGGCATAACGAAGTATATGCTGTCCTCCAAAAAGGACATACAGCATCGACGTCTTGGACAGAGCGTCACAATGAGCAGCAATAACTTCAAGGTAGTCAAGGAGAAGAAGAATCTTCGAATCCGAACCTGTTGGGCAACGCAAAGAGGGCGTCCGTGCTTAAGGTGGCACACACAAGTGGAAAAGGACCTCAACCAACTTGGTGTGCGAAACTGGAGACAGCTAGCTAAAAATTGCTCTAGTTGGAGAGGTATGTTGGATGAGGCCCAGGTCCACCCCGGACTGTAGCGCCACACAAAGAAGAAGTCGATTTTCTTACAAGAGCTTCTTCTTCATTTCACGATCCAAAGAAGGTTGACCATGTCATAGCCTGATGTGCATCGACCAGGAACCAATTTGAGCTCTTTGACATCGAATGCATATTCAAACCCGCCCTGATCAACGAACTTTAAGTCCTAGGGTGTTAAATGAATAACCGTATGTGTGTTCTTTAAGCAAGCAGCATGTACTTTGGGTTCGAGTCCATTCACCACCCGAATTAACCAAATTACACTCACCAAGTTGTCTGAGGCCCTTTTCCACTTTGGTGAACCACCTTAGAGCCTGACGCCGTCTGTTGTCGACTCAGCATGCAAAGATGTCCTCGACCATGACGAAATTAGGGAAAAATGACGGTGAAGGTGCCGTGAAATGGTTTTTGGATCAACTGCTATGACCAGCTATAGAAAAAACCCGTACGATATGCAACGAATTTGGCCAGCCGGGGTCATGTGGCTCCTGGCAAAAATCGTTGCATACCCACAATAGCCCCTCTGTCCGAGCATCATTTGTCATTCATTTTTTGATGACTTTATTGCCAGTTTTCATTTTTATCACCCACTAAAGACTAGACCAGACTTGCCAGAAGAGGGCCCGATCGTGGGTCAATCTCAAAAGGTGAGGCTTATGTTGTTATTTGGAGTCGATTGAGGAAAGGGATCATTTTTATTCCTCGTGCAATATGGCTCAAGACTTAGGTTAGGTTAGGTTATGTTGTTGGGCTGCCAGCGAAATTGGACTTAGACCATTGTTGGTACATTGCGATTCATAGTGCCTTTAATTTGATCCCAAAAGAATATGTTGACTGGACCAGATTCGAAAACCAGAGAAAAGCATGTTAACTTTTGCTTGAACTGGGATTCGAACCTGGGACCCCTATAACCAATAGTAGACACTCAACCAACAGCGCCGTCCTGCCTTTTTAGCCCAACACTTGCCATGACTGTAGATGTAGGTTTTTAAAATAAAGGATGAGTAATCGTGAGGTTTGATTTTCGGCTTTTTTTGACAAATCACGAGTGACTCCTATCAAACTGCTTTGTTTTGGCAACTTGCTTGGGAAGACTCACACCACAGCAGCGTCTTCACACTGTTCAGCTGTATGAAGAAATCCAGCGTTTTGTAGAAATGTTTATGGTGCGATTCAAGGAACATACGGTCCGCATTATCGACCTATTAAAACCGCTATGGCCAGCGCCATGTTAACGGACTATGTTCTTCCTGACATTCAGGGACATGGTCTCGATGAGCACTGGTCTTAAAAAGACGGACCTACGATACAGCGCGTGGAACAATGAACTTGTTGAGACATCATTTTGTCGATCATTTAATATTACGTTTTGCTAAGCCAAATTGCCTGCCTAGATCGTGCGATATGAGATCTTTCGACTATTTTCTCATGGAATATGAAAGGTCTTCAAGAATAAACTAGCTACGATTGACGCTTTGGAAGCTGACATTACTCGTGTTATCCGCGAGATTCCAGTCGCTATATCCAACCGAATTGCAGACGTTGTTGTGGCCAACATCTACATGATACCATTTTCCAAAAGTAAATGCCATGAATTGTTCTTTTAACCGATATTCAAAAATGTCAGGTTGCCTTACAAAATGATGTGTATTATTTTACATTATAAGTCAAACCTCACGATTAATCTCCCTTTCCACTTCACCCTTTATTGAGAAAGGATGTACAACATTGATATGTAAGTGGCAGCGAAGGACTTAGGACTTGAAAGTTGACTCGACGACAATCTCCACCAGCAGCACCTGCGGCCAATTGCGATAAGGGATATCTGACGCTTGCCGATCTCAATATCCTCTCCCCCCACTGCCAGGCACATGAAGAGGGTCTGAATGTCTTATGATGGCCCGAGCCTCCGCTCATCACCTGCAGGATGTATTTAAGCAGTTTAATTTTGTTAAGTCGATCTCTCTCAAAAGCAAAAGTGCGACGGCCTTTATTGGGTTCATACACCAACTTGCTCTGAAGTTTTGGTAACGACACATGGTGTGGTTAGCCTAAGCTCCTGCAAGGTGTAATGAGAAGGAATCCAAACACGGAGAGTTCCACACACATGCACACTCTGTTGAAGAAAACAGTCCAAGATTTTTCCTCTGTCGCAGGTCCAGCGGATAAACGCATTTCTCGATGATGTGGTCAGCGATGGAATCAGAATTCCACTGGGTCTCGGCACAGACACCATTATCCATCGGACACTGTGGTTTTTTTTTACCCAACAGAATTTTGGGCAATAGTGATGGTTCTCATGAGCACCTGATTAGCACTGAGTGCCGTTTCAATGGCACCGATCCATGCAGTTGAGGAGTGTAATTTAGGTCTTCCTAAAACTACCCTGAGAATTTTATAAAAGACGTTAGTTCGCTAATCTCATTCAGTGAGTTGAAGACGAGTCGACCAAGTGCTTGCTGTCAGGCTTTGGTATATCATACTCGGGTAGGATTTTTCTGGATGTAGCACTGGGTTCTAGTAGGCTAAAATCACAAGCATACTCCGTTAGCAGACTTCCTACGTCTCTCCCCAATCCGATGAAGTCACGAAAGGTGATACTGGTGAATCGGGGGAATTTCAATATCTCCCGGTGCAGTTTGCTCAGGCAAAAGAAATCCTATAGTGGCTTCGTGGTAAATAGAATAAACAACGTTGGTACCTAAATCAAGGAACGAATAACTCTTGTCAACCGCTGTTTCTATGGGCATAAGGTGACTGAGACAGCGACATGAGTCTAGCTAGGAGTTACAACGCATAAGTTGCCCGGCCATAAGAATGTAGGATTCTGAGCGTGTGGTAAAAGGAAGCAAAGGAGTCACAAAAGTCGAGGGGACCTGCGGCGGTTTGGTGTGCGAAACTGGAGGCAGTTGGATACAGATCGTGCTGGAACGCATGGATCCACCTCGGACTGTTGCATCCAAAGAAGAAGACGAGGAAGAGAGTCTGCGTTCAGTGAAATTTAACAACATTTTCATAATAATGACGATCAGTGTGGATTTAACAAGCACTTCCCTGAACACTATCAATTTACTAGAGACACGCTGTCATTGTCATTGCTTCATGATTATCATTTTTGCGCTCATTGAACCAGAATCAAAAAAAATCTAATGACTTTCTCAAGGGAAAACCATCTTTAACCGCCATTTTACTTTCTATATCAGCTTTTGTCATTCTTGATCGCAGATATCTTACTTCATCGCTGTGTCATTTTCCACTGGAAGATTACCGCCGGTTATCACGAAATTGTGCAAATGAGTTTCCGACTGATTGGAACCAGAGAAGGTAACAAAAAACGTTGTCAAAATTGTTTACGACGTTTATGACGAAGAAGAAGTTGGATATCTCTGTAGCAGCGAGCAATGCCAATGTATGTCGGAATCAATCGCCACACACTTGAAGACCGCAATGATTCATAAATGACTACAGCACTGAATGTGATGAATAACACAATTTGATGTGCAATCCAATACATTTCATTTTCATTCTAGTGCTATGATAGCACAGGTGTGAATTGATTGTTGTTGCCACTCTGAATCATTTTATTTCATTGATTGACTGTGCTTTCCCTGGATAATCGTGTTACTGTCCAATCTAGTCGATGCATACATCGCAGCTTAATTGAATTTTGCGAAATGACACACATTCGGAGACATAAATCTGAGGGCATGTGATTCTGTGCACACGGACATGACATGACACCCACTAACAGAGAACGTCACACCACTTTGCTAATAGAACGTTAGGAACCCGGTCTGTCCAATGTTCTCAGATTGATTAAATTTATGCAACAAAAATCACCAGAAGTGAAGATGGAGTGGGTGCTATTGGTTTTCACATGATCAAACAATTAGTCTTCAGCTGTCGCTCTAATCACTGCAGCGTGCTATAAGTTGATATTTAGGAGTTTGGATATACAGTGGACTCTCCCTTAATCGAATTGCCACGAAATATCAAAATGTGTTCGAGTTAGAGTGAGTTCGACTTACAGAGTGGTTATATCATATGGTAAATTGAGGACAATATTTTTAGTTAACAAAAACTTTGAGGGGAAAATTCGACTTAAGGAGAGTTCGTCTTGGTGAGATAATTATATATCGTAGTTTCTGTCGCTGCTTTTGTCTTCTGAGAAGAGTACTCATTGACCACTGACAGTATCTGGAATGAGAATGCGAAAATTGATTGTCGCATCAGTAATCGAACCCAGGCACAAGGGGCGTAGGAGTTGACGCATATATTCACTAAGCCGTAGTCAACCATCCGCCCCAACCTACTAATATTTTATTTTGAGGGAACTGTTTAACATTCGGGGGAGGCAACATGAATCGAAACGTTTTTTTTTTTTTTTGTTCTATCATGTAATTTTGTTTTATTTAAATGATTACTTATTTGCTAGACGAAAATACTTAAAACTGGCTTAATTAATTTATCAATGACTTATTGAAATTAATCCTACTGACCCTCTTCGGGAACTCTAAGCTAATTTAATAATATGTATGCTCCATGCCTTGGTGCACCTTTTTTGGAATTTTTTTTTACTCAAAACTGTCTTATAAAATCTATGTAAGTTGGCCACCATTGTCAACTGTCTCATCGTTTCGGTTAGCCAGCGCAAGCTGAGATCTGTTCCGATGCAACCACCAGTAAAAATGCCGTTCTTTAGCACACTGTTTTCTATTTCGAGCAGATATTGCTCTACTCAACCGGAGGAGAATCTGTTGCGTGCATGCGTTTATATCCAACAAAAAATGTTCTTCACGCGGAGCATACAACCGACCCAATGAAAACGTGCGTTTGCAATCCAAATTTATAAGTAAAAGCCTTTCATTTCCCAATTCTTTGATTCGGAAAACTCGTTTATTCGGAAAAAATATGTTTCGCTCCATTTCTGCAAAATCAGTTGATGGCTTGCATACGCTTTATCTGAACTCATTCTAGGCCGCGTTAGTTCTGCCAAGAACCTTAAAGACCAATCACAAGGTTTACAATTGTCGTGTTGCTTCAAATACGATAATTTTTGCACAGTGGTTTTGCAGGGAGTTTTTTAGTTGAGCAAACGCGCTGAATGTGGCTTACACGATTTAAAAGTGGTGATGGTGATTTTGGCTTGGAATACGACGAACTGGAAACACTACTCTATGTTGCCAGATAAAAGAAGAGCTCGCAGAATCTTTGAGCCATTTCAAAACGTTTAAAACGCAAGGAAATTGGGTTTCACATGAACTCAAGCCGAGAGTCGTCGAAAGGCGGTCTTGCATGTTCGAAATGCTGCTAGAACGCCACAAAAGGAAGTAATTTTTCCATCGGATTGTTACTGGTGGTGAAAAATGGATCCATTACGACAACCCCAAGCGCAAAAAATCATATGTGAGACCCTGCCAACCAGCCAAATCAACGAATATCCATGGCGCGAAGGTAATGTGGTGTATTTGGTGGGATCAGAAGGGTGTGCTGTATTATAAGCTGCTAAAATCGGATAGAACCATAAATGGACAACACTACCGAACACAATCAATCCGTTTGAAGAGAGCAGTAGACGACGAGAAAAACGTCCGGAATATACGATCAGACACGAGGCAATAATTTTCCATCATGACAACGGTTGGCCGCAGCAGTGGTTGGGAAGTTTTACCCCAACTAACTTATAGCGAAGACCTTGCCACTTCTGACTGTCGATGCAGATCCGATCGATGCAGAACGCCCTCACTGATAAACGTTTCACAGCAGGGCAGAATATCAAAAATTGGCTTAAATTCATTCTTTGCTGCTAAACCGTCGCATTTCTTTCGGAATGAGATCCAGAAATTGCCAGAAAGATGGGAAAAAAGTCACAGCATCAGATGGGTAATACTTTAAATAATACCATTGTACATGTTTTTCTTAAATAAACGTTAAAATTTTTTCAAAGTTCAATTTCGTTCGAATTTATGTACCCATTAGAAGAAATCAAATCCAATCTTCACGCCTTCCCGAAATAGAAGAAGAAACAAACAAAAAACACCACCTTGCCCTCCTAAGCAACACTAACTTCGTGCAAGATCTTCCACGAGCCAGTGCGTCTATTCAGTTCCAATCAATGCTAACCATCACACAGCCATTAGTTGTACAATCCTCATTGAAACAATACCCCCGTCTAGTCAAGCGAAAGTTTAGATTGCTTCAGAAAACAAGGTCGAACACAGAGCACGGTGGAAAGTGAAATAAATCAAACCCTATCCCAACCGCCAGTCAGCTTCTAAATCACTGTCACAGTGTGCATGGCAAAAATCGGTTTAGGAACAGGTTTTGCCCCTAATCTCTGAGTAAGTCAAGGTACATATTTAGACCTTGGTCTTAACACCTGCATCAAGGCACACGTTTTTCTTTTATCGAATCAATCCACCACAAGGTATCGAGTAAATTCATATGCTCATGCGGAACTTCAATCAGTATCCGGGAGTTTTCTGTTGTTCACTGTGTACTCGCGTGAATGAAGTAAGCATTCAAACCGCTGCTGGTTTATTCCGCATCAATGAACCCTTAAAAACCCGCACACAACCCTGCGCGGGCATCAAAGCAGTCAGTCACACAAGAGGCACGAAAAGTTTGTCTCAAGCGGTTGTCGATTTAATGAGTTTTGTTTTTTTTTCTTATTGCAAAACCACTTAACGCCAAACATTCACCTCGGAGTGTTCTTAAAATGAGGCGCACCTGTTGATCGGCAAATTATTTGGTCGCTACCAGATTGCGTTGTCGTAATCTGTTTGCACCGAGCCGACTGGGGGCGTCTGAGATAAGATGTCAATCGGTTAGAGGGTGCTCCCCTCTTGTCTGTCGTTCATCGTTCGATATTGGAAATGCAATAATTAATTTGACAATTCCAGACTTCCTGCGCCAATTCCTTTGTTTTAGCGAATGGCAATTCACGATAATCGATAGCCTTCTCAAAAGAGATAACAAGCAATCGAAAACAACAAAAAAAAAGACATGGAAAAACTTTCAATGCCAAAGCAACCGGCTTCAGGCCGAGGCACAGACAAGCGGCTTTGTGATTTACATTGACATTGTCACTGAAATCGTTATCATAGAATCACAGTCAGATTTTGAGACGAAAGCAAGGCCTTCAAAGTGGAATTCGTTGAACTTTTGATCGAACAATCGCTTCGAGAGGTTAACAGTCGAAGTGGTTTCCTATGAGCTGTCACGTTGGGTGTGTCGCAGTTAGATGCCGATAAGCGATAGTCGATAGCCGATAGACGGAATCAATAGAAGTGCCGCAGCTAGTAAGTTTCCATTTAATTTAGTTTATCAATTTGTGTAATACTGCTTCGGTTTCACTTATTCCAATGGCTTCACGCATGAAAATAAACGCCAATCAATTGAGTTCATTGCACCCCAGAGTGACACAATTTCTTGCTTAGAAGCAATTTGCCTTGGTGCGATTAATGGCATGACATGATGGCTAATGGCATCCCGTACGGATGTGGGTATGCGTATGAGCTTCATGGACACGTAGGCACAGATTGTGTGGCAGAACATTAGGTTAGTGGGAAAGCACCCGGCGGACATCCGAGTGGATTTGAACATGAAAATGGCAAGGGGAATTTTCCTCCGAGGAAATTTAATGTCCGTGTCTAAGCACGTCGTCAAGTGAAGGAAAATAAAATCGGTTGAGTGTCAACGGGAGGCAAATTAGCCGTGTTATAAGAAAATCTCATGGAGTAGCTAAGATAATCCTGCTTGTGGTTTAAAGCTCGTAGGAAGGTTACCTACTTACAGGCTCTGATCCATGAAGGGTTCGCGACGACATATCGCTGACTTTGGCTGTTTTGCGCCCGGTCCGGTCTTCGTCTCTTTCTCGAACCAGCAGCCTCGGATTCGAAGACTCTGGAGCTTTGCGCTCGATGTTCGAAGTTCGTGGTTGCGTCTTCTCCTCCATTCACCTTTCTAGCAGACGGGACCATATATCCCAGGAAGAATTTTTCTTTGGAAGGCACCAAGAATCGACTCTTCAGTTTAGCTAAAGGTCCAGCTCCGAGTCAGGAGTTTCGGGCCCAATTGTTTTGACAAACCGAATTAGCATCACTTGCCAGGTTCGATTCTACTTCGGATCTCCACTTCAATCGATTTGACGTTTTCTCCAAGGTAGACAAATTCCTTTCCAACCACAAGATTGTGTTAGGATCAATGGGGTCCTCTAATGTACCTTTGCAATATTAAGAGCTCCCCTCACATAAAGATTATAGGCTCCTGTTGTGCAATGGTGGATGAGATTAGTACTGTAGTGTACACTCTAAGCCAGTTTCCTTTCGGAATCTGAGAATGAGTGTTGATTCTAGTGACGTCGATTATTCCTCTGATAATAACTACTTGCCCATATGTATCAGTCTTTAAAGGGCTAGTGCCTAAAAAAACCCAGTATATGTTCTGGCATTTCGTTAGATTGTCCGCATTATCTGCAGAGACCTTCTTCAGATGCTTCTAGTTCCCTTAAGAGCGCAGGGCCCTGTTAGGCAGCCTGTTACAATTCGAACGTTGTTCTAGCTCATTTTGATACACGCCTCAAACCTCTTTCGGTTGCAAGAGTTTCTTGGGCTGCTTCATGCCATGGGCGTTCTTATAGGACTCTGCCCGGTTCCTTCTTTTTAGTTTCCTGAACTCTTCCCTGGGGACATGATCTCCTATAGCGCAGAAGGGTTCAGGCCAATAACAGTTACCGATGCTCCATTCCTAGGCGGGCAGTCGATCATTTCATTGCGTTCTGTCCCTGTATGGCCAGATATCCAGCAGAGTTTAAGCCTGTTACTCTTGGTCAATTTCCTAAGCTTTTGTAGACATTCCCAAAACAGCTTTGATTAGATGATGTAGGCGCCAAGTGCCGACATTATTGCTATGTCGCAGTTGATACAGTTCCTGTCAAGATTTATTTTATGCGCATCAGTCTATTACAAAGACTTATGCCTGAATGATACTGGTTTGTCCAGAGTTCAAATACTTCCTGTTCCTTCCTCAGTTCTTGATCCGTCCATTTATCATTTGACCGTATTGCTGCATTCTGTAGACTTTGCTTTCGTTGCCCCGCTGATGCTAAGCCTAATGGTGAACTCCTTTTGGAAATTAAATTTTCTGATAGCATCATCCTTCTGAATGGCCATTGGTGGTAGCTTTAGGACTAGTGCCTCAAATCCGAAATCTGTTGCACTTTTCAAACGGCTCAGAAGTCCTTGTGCCTGGGGACCTGAATTCGGTCATCGCTTCGAATAGTTCCTTGCTTTGAAATCGATAAAAAATGTTTATTATCGATTTGAAACTCGCTGGTCTTCTCGCCAATGTGAATATTAAGTAAATAATAAGTATTTCAGAGGGAACGTTGCAAGACAAGTTTTTCCAGGCGCTTCTACGCCTTTCTCCTTCCGCCTTCTAGCCCGGTACTTCTCTTGCGCTGCTCTTGTTTTCTGTTGCAGTGTTTTTGGTACGGTTTTTCTGATCACACTTGCCATCACACCACGGGGGTATTCTCGAGGTGACAGCTGGCCTAAGATGACCTCTTCGATGATGACTGAGCGGCAATGCAGCCACATATCGTTGGCGATTATGTTCGACGTAGGCATACCGGAGAGTCTCTCACCTAATTGCTCTTCATAGCAATCTCCGGTGTACTCTGGCGCAAACGTAGACTCTGACCATTTTCTCGTGCCAGCAAGATTCAGAGCTCGACTGTCCAATGTCAAAAATTGTCTTTGTTGAATGGTGCAGCTTTTTGACATTGGACAGTCGAGCTCGCTTGCGCCTTGTATTTTTGCACATAACTACTGTCAATGAGTATATGGTCGACTTGACTGGTGGTTCGACGGTCCATAGATCCTCATTTTGCTGTGTTGACTTTTTTGCGATTGAATCTTGTGCAATAAGACCATCAGTTGACCTATTCTCACCGACATCGGACTTGTGGCAGTATTCTCCTTACTCACTCAATTACTTCCCTCGATCGATGATGAAAATTCTGCCACAACAGACTTAATGCGCCAAGCTTAGATATGTTTTCCTAATTTGTGCTCATTAACATTCAAAGTATGAGTTGTAGGAAAAATATCCAATTTATATCCACAAACAATCATTAGCTTGACCTGGTCTGGCCGGTTTTAAGTTATTCTCTAATTGGCATACCGACGTCATACGTAATAGAATCGATTGACGATACAATTGCAATGGAGTAGTTCAACGCCGACTTACCGTTTGCTACTCAACCCTCCACCTACCACAGACCTGCGAAGTAAGTGAATATTCACACTCCAACTTTGGCCGAGGACGAACACGACCGCGTGCTTTCATCACAACCTATTGTCCAACCGAATAGCTATTGAAGTCTGCAGGCTTAACAGAGTCATTGATCTCTTATCGAACGGACTCAATCGAGCGGTGCCTTTGGTCTTTGTGGATGTTTGCATATCTGAGTTTATTTATGCATCGCTGCAACTATATTACAAAGTGCCGAAGCATGTCGAACATGTCTGTTTGAGCTCTTATCACACTTGTGGTGAATGTGGAGAGGCGCAATTTCCTCTGATACTTGTGAAATGAGTATTCGGCAGAAGACAAGAGCTTAACAACGTTTACAAAGACGAAAACTCTCACAGAATGGGGTTTCGTTTGGCCAAATGAGTCGAGTTGTGAAATTGGTCCTGCTGTGTTATTTGATGGGAATTGTAGGCACAGAACAACTAAGATAAGCAGCTAGTTTTATTTCTTAGAAGTTTATACTATCGTATCCTGACAAAGTGAGTTATACACGAGTATTTTGTTAATTTTCAAAATCAAACAAAAAAATTATCATTTAATCCTTTCATTTTGTGTTTATTTTTGCTTGTGATGGGCACCGACTTTCATCACAACTTTGGCATTTGCTATGATAGCAAGCTGTAAGGTTTTGCTCAGAATACCAGAATACCAAAACCTCAACAGCTGTGACTCTCCTTGCTCGTGCGATGTAGTGGTGACTTCGACCAGATGTATGCCAGAATACTGGTATTAAAGGATATTATGTCAATGAGAAGTTTACATTGCCACAGATATTGAATGAAAACGAGGCACTCACCGCACCTATTCGCCATCTGACAGCGTGAATAGAGACACACTAAAGACCACCGCGTCGTGTATAGTATTAACATTCCTACCAAGCTGATCAGGTTAGGTAAACTGAAAGATATACACTGAGGGCACGATCTTTCAGAAGTCGTTTAAGCTGCTAGCATGCATTAATGTGATTGTCTGAATGCAGAGGGAATAATCATTCGTTTGCATTGAGATGGAAGGAAACCAGAGAAGACTTCAATTTGGTAATATTTACCATAGTCCATCCATCATTGGCTATGCATGGGCAACTGGTCTTCGTTAGCAGATGTTAACCATCATAGGTGACGTACAGATGGAAAGAGACCTCAATCAACTTGGAGCAAATGGAGTCAGCTAAGTCGCTCCAGCGGGAGAGACTTCTTGGATCGCTACGCAAAGAAAAAGATGTTCCCGATTTGAAAAAGCCAAATGAACAAACACCTTATTGCAAAAAAAAAAAATTAATAGCAAACTGATTTCAATTAAAAAGAATTGAGCTCTCTTCCGAGAAAAATCCTTCCTAATCTATCTAAAGTAATCGCATACATTCATCGATGCGATTTCCTTTCATTACATCATTTAATTGAAGATATGGGATACCAAGACCGATAGATAATCAAACGTAGAAGTGGAGTAAGCGTGCGAAGTGCATTGAGTTGATTGTTTGAACTCCGCGATAGCCTTTTTTGCCGCATTGAAACTAGCTAGATTGTGTGGATTCAAAAAAGGAAAGAATGTTACGAGGGAGGTAAACACTTCAACTCAAAAAAGGTCACATCTGCTCAGACACTGAGGACAATCAAAAAAATCCATAGAGTATACTAACATCAATCAGATCTAATATAACACACAAAACCACACTAAAAGCAGCAGACTATTTGGATATCCCATCTAGAGACTATCAAACTTTTCAACATAGCTCTAAAGTCCTCGATCAACCACGGCAGGCACATTAGATCCACCGCGGACGCAGTCAAGTGTCAAGTGATTGCTATAATCGCCCACCATTTTCTTCACAACTGTCCAATAAGGAATTAAATAAAGAAGCACAGTGAAATGAGACTCTTTAGCTCCTGGGTTGCCCATTATAAATAGAAATCTCTTTCGCTATTCGAGTCGATCAAAGGTTGCATTGCCGATTCCATTGAGTTGTGGCCAGTCTAATACATATACCATAAGTAGCGAAACACGCTTCAAGAATAATTAAAGTAAAATAACAACCCCATGCATTTGCATTTTAGCCGGTTTTTATTTGCATTCTACACATTCTAAACATCTTGCGCTTACGACAACACCAGTTGTCTGCTTGAGCAAAAAGCTCTTTTAATCACACACGCGAGTGATCTATACTGATGTATGTTATGGTCGTCTGGTATGTCGAAGCTGTTCCTTAATGAGAGATCAACAACAAGATTGAGGCTGTGTAATTGGCACGCTTGGCATCAGCCGCTCAGGTGTGCTTGTTGTTATGATCCCACCTTGATGTGTACGAACGAGAAGTGCGACTTAAAAGCTCATTTTTTTTAAGAACATTGCCCACACTAGGAAAGATAGGAAAGATGTCATTTTAGTTTTCGATTAGCACTGATAGATGTTTAACTTGAATAGAACAAGCTGTTTGAGAGGTAAAATGCTTCACAACTTCACTGGGCGTTGTGCATCTAATATGTCATATAATTCCTTGACATAGGCCATGTAGAATGTAAGTAGTGGCATGGCTTATGTTTACCTTTGGACGGCGGTGGCATATACGAGCTAAGAATCTGACGAATTCTAAACTGACCAGTTAATGTAGTTTTTACTTGTGAAAACATGGTAGAGCACCCTCTAATTGCTCATTCCGAATGTCCATTTTAACATCAGCCCTAAGGCTTAGATCAATTAAGTACACCAACAAAATTCATTCCATCATTCAATAGCACTGTCCGTTGATGCTTGTGGAAGTATTTTTGTAGTTTGTGATTAATTAGGACCCGATGATGCCGCCGAACAAATTAAGTGACTTTCTGCGAATTCATTGTCACTTCGTGGACCTCGTGGGGATTTGAATGAGTTCGGCGAATATTGCTTGTTATCGTAACCATTCAAACTGTAGTGGTGAATTCGTAGGGAGGTTGACACAAACTTCCTAGATGATTTCAAAAAGCTGATTAAATATCCACAATCACAATGAAGTCAAACTTGTCTTGCTGGCTCCTGTATTTGACAAATAAAAGACATGAAACAGCGAATAAAACAACACCGTAGCCATGAACTTTCCAAAGCATTAAGCGGAGGAAAACGATAGGACGGACTGCTGGTTGAGGGCAGGGACAAAGAATATCCGAAGCAGTCGATTAGAAGAAGTGAGCTATGTCAAGTGTTGATGACGTTTCCTTATTATGCCGCTAAGGCCATCCGCTGCATTTGGTAAATAGGATAAGTTTGATTGCTTTCTGAGGAAATTACGAACAAACTAGAGAGAGAGAGGGAGAATAGAGAGGGGTGAAAAAAACTGATGGCTCAAAGACGGGGGAAGGCACCGCAGGTGTATACGCAAATTCATCTGAGCTATCACCAGCGATGCGACTTCCAAAGCACTGTAGTGTAACGCAAAACGAAACTATTGGCAACAAGGAAGTAGAAAAGGGAAAAACGAAGGAGACCAGGCATTCTGACGGTGACAGGATAGACGTTTATTTTAATGTGGAATATTTCAATTTGAAAGTAGTGTTTTTCCAAGCAGAAGTAGCAGATTTTAAGAGGTAGCCCTCCGGCTATCAATGACACCGACAGACGGAATATCTATTGTTATACATATGCTTAGTTAGTCAGGCATAGTTAATCTCTAAGGGAGATAGCGAACAGATGCAACCTTACCCTCTGCTGGATGTTTGGATCCAAGGGTATTCCTAGCAACTAAAGAGCAGGCGATTTAGCAAGAAGGGAGCGAATCTACCACTGGCACAAAACTAAAAGACGCCTTACCCCACAAAGGTATGCTATAGAAACAATGCTAATAGGTTCGATTAGGTAATTGAGCTGCCAGCGAAATTGCTCCATTGTGATGCCCAGTCTCATTAATTTGATCCCGGCAAATGGGGAGTGACAGTAGGTGCAGTTACTGATAATTGGCTAATTGGCAGATGGGACCTGGGGAGAGAAGTAAACGGTGTTACAACTACCTGGCCATTGCATAACTAAGAAGAAAATGCTTAAATACCTGATTCCTCCACAGAATTGAGGACATAGCGAGCATAAACATAAAGGACCAACAACTGGTTATATGTATCACTGTATACACCAACAGAGGGTAAGTGCGAAGCAAGTTTTAGTAGGTCAACGAGAAGCCGACGTAAGGAGTACATTATAGAGAGTTATAACAAAAAGTGTACATTTTGTCCAAGGCTAGTACTAATTATGCCATGCCATGCCATGGCCAGGCTATATGTTCAATATTTCACGAAGTCTTCTGCAAGGGGCGCTCTAAGCTTAGGGCACAATTTCACTCCAGCCTTGATATGCACCAAATAGATTGTCTAACTACAGGGTCTCCAGCTAAGAACGATCGGGTGAGTTCAAGACAGCCTCGGCTTCGCTGACAGTGCTATCGGTCGTGACTCGGTTTCGAAGAGTGCCAAGTTAGATGTTAGTGGCGGACAATTGGTGAAATCTCTTTCGTAAGATTACCCAGTCGCTAAATTTTCTTCTTCACAACTTTAAGCCTTACATGATTGTTGTATGACATGCAGTGCCAGAGGAACTCTAGCTGAGGGTAGCGGTGTCTCATTCTTCATTTCGAAAGATAGAAGGTCAGAGGATGCCGCTATGCCATAAACCACACCAAAGAGTCAATCTTTGTAGGTCCATTCTCACTTGGTCGAACTTAGTCTCTCTAAACTGGCAGCATTTCGATGACAATGTCATGAATCAAAAATGGGCCTCGTCTGCAAAATTCAGATTTGCGGCCTACGTATGTATGTATTCAGTGACAAGTTAGCAACAGTTTGGCAGCAAGGCAAACTAACAAAGGCAGCTAGTTCACCCTCACGTCCATGTCATGCCAAATTTTGAGGCGGGCCAAATGTAAAACACTCTTCCTTCGTAGCCAATGGCTGTTGGACAATAGCAACACCTGCTCTGTCTTGTCTATTCTTCCTAATTTCCCAATCAGCTGGAAATGCTCTTGGTTAAACATCCAAAGCAAAGTGGTTGATTGTCACTCAATTCATCTGCTTCCACTACAAGCAGTGTCCACGCTCTGTGTTTCCAATAGATGTAAGTTGAAAAGATGCAAATTATAAGGTTTAAAGTACCAACTTTATAAGAGTCTAGAATAAACATAGCAAATCGATTATTAGTGTCAATAGCTGAAAAAATGGGTATGATGTCCGATATGCTCAGTTACTGAAAAGAAAGTAGTCAGTAGAAAAAAAAGTCTCTCCAACCTTACATCTTTGACAGAACTGATAAATGATACATGAATATCGATAGGCACTCGTTAGATTCGAGGTGTCATAAATGGCTTTCGCTCCAGCAAAGCATCGCCTGAAGCTCGAAATGCTTGTTTTACTCAGTGTCTAATCAGAATGAGAAACTGAGTATCAGAACTGTTGCAGGCGTCATTACTGGGCACTGGGCCATTGGAACTCGAACCTGCCCCACAGCGAACTCCACATGAGCGGAGGAGGAATAAGAAACCACCATCTTTTCTGTAATTGCAGCGCTCAGACGTGCCCTCTCCTCCCGAAGGTTGTTTCAGCTCCAAATTATCGAACAACTACACCAAAATAAGCGACAATAATAAGACAGCCATCTTCAAAGATTTGTCAAAAGTAACCACGGTTTGAAGCACAGGAACGACAGGATGCGCGTTATAACACAAAGTGACAGTCAGCCACTCCAATTTAAGGCAGTACAACAGTGGCTTTCGAAAATATGACCAACTCACAACGGAACGCACCTAGCTTCGTCCAAGCGCACACTTCAAACAACTAACCACCATCTAAAAGAAACAATTCCAACACCTGTCAATCCCTGTCGTGACCTTATTTATCTTTCTGACGTATTTTCTTTGCACGCGTTCACATAAATAATTTTCCGACGCGGCCCACTGTCCACGGTTGTCCACGAGTTTAATTTAATTTAAAATTAACTCAGTACGTCATATGGAATCCCCTGAAAAATGTAATTAACATCTCATATTCATAATCAACTGCCGACGTTAACACATCACTCAACACCAAGGCTTTCCTCTACGTCGTTACGATTCAACGACGACGTTTCGCATTAAAAGACACCGTCAAAAAACAAACTTGCAGTCTAAAACAGGTTCGTCCGGATAAAAAATCCCCCAATCTCGGCGAATAACCCAACGCACGTCATATCAGTGGGAGATGCGAAAACATCTTCCGCGAAACAGACGAAAACGAAAAGGGTAAAAAACGCTCACTCCCCATAGCGAATTGCTTAAGAAATCTGCGAAATACATGTTGCTGACGTCGCGTGCGATGAATACTAATTGCCAGTGACTAACTGAAGAAACCACCGCTCATCGACAGCGTCGGTTGATGACTTTCCAAGCCAAATCCATCGCAATCGCTGGAAAAATCAATTTCAAATAAGCTGCATGATAATTGTTTATGTAATTAAAGCAGTCTGAGCTGAGCTTTTTCTTTGAATATTCGTCTTGTTGTCTGTTTGTTTATTTCTGTGACAAGATTAACGTGCGTAGAGTGAATGGCATGACGGTTCAGTTTTGAGGTGCACACGGTCCCTGCTCTCGGAGAATGTACTTCCGTTGTCACGCTTTAGAGTGGCTAATCATGCTCTTGACTGAGGCTGACTGAGTAGGGTGGTCCTCCTTCTGATTGCACTGCTTTGAAAAGTCCATGACAACTTTCAGAACATTCACCGCGTGTGTTTAGACGGCTCCACTGAAGGCGTAGACACACATCTAGGTCCGGATATTCCACTGGCTGTTCATGGTCAAGCGTGATCCGATAATTTCCTCAAACGATTAGAAAGAGGTGATTGATTGCTTGTGTACAGAGATGTGCATACATTCTACGAACATAACGGTGTGGATGATCAGCAGCCATCTGGTAGAATTATTCAGTCACAGGGTCAAGGGGAGCTATGCAAATGTTTAAGAAGCCCACCTGTTGTCCAATCGTTTACATGTCTGCTCCGCTCATTATAATCCCATCAATTCTTCAAGCTCGCGACAGTCTCTATGGTCACATTATGGTCGGAGTGTAATTTAGCTGTGGACATAACAATAGGATATCTACACATTCGATGATTGTTACTCTTGCACGAACATCTTAAACAAAAAGAAATGTCCTTCATTTGGGTGGCAGAGTATTTCAAAAATAGAGAATTTTGATGGAATATGTAAAAGAGTCACCTCGAGTAAGTGCCCAGGTTGATTCGAAAAGTTTTAACATACACTGTTGGCGGCATAGAATTAAAATAAAAAAATAAATTAAATTCGGAGACTTAATTTCCCTTACACTGTTGGACTTGAATGATGTTCTTTTAGTTAACATTATGCACAATGAACCCAAGAAGTGGCTCTATGTATGTGAGCCACGGCCTTAAAGGCCACCTACGCAACAAGGACTCTGTCACCTCCTAACTTCCAGTGAGATGCATAGCCTCTGAGCAGCTTCACTGCAGTTGCAAGTTTATCAAAAGTAAATGCAATATGTTGTATTTTTTCACAGTCCGTCTTAAACAAGTAAAAAGGTCATAGCTGGAGGTAACAACAGAAATAATAGTCCTTCTGAGACTTTCAAATATTTATATATGCTTAAAAATGTCTGTTGGTGGTGGCCCGTGGCGTTGTGGGTATGTGCGTCGACCCCAACCTCGACGTCGTAGGTTCGATTCCAGCTGTGAGCGACAAAAATAATTTTCACGACCCCATCTCTTTCGAGTCATTGACAATGCTCAAGGAGTATTTCCTGTCTAGAAAAAGCTTCTCAAACTTAGCCGTTCGGAGTCGGCATAAAACTGTAGGTCCTTTCCACTCGTGAGAGAACAATAGCACGTACAACACAGGCATCTTGTTGAAACCACATGTCATGCAAGTCAAGCTCTTGCATTTGGTTCCTTGCTTTCTGTTACAGCTCCTCCACAGATCAAGCGTACCTTTCCTTTTTTTATAAATCTCAGTGAGCCTGATGCCAATCAAGCTGTGGATAAATAATCTCAAGCGGATACCCAGATCCATCCGAAATAGATTTAGTCTAGTCTTCCACATCATAATTTAAAACAGTCCCAAATGATAAATGACGAGTAGAATACATAAAGTGACAACACACAGCCTAATCCTCTGGGACTAGAAGAGGAGAATTATAAACGGGATTTCCTTTAATACTGAAAGCACTCATCACAAAAGGGATTTTTGGAAATTTGATGAGGGAAGGGAGTTGGTCTAGAGAGAAATCCCATCGGCGACATGGCAAGTTATCAAATAAATATGTCCCTGATGCATATTTCTGAGAGATGGGCAACAATGATAATGAATTGTTTCCTCCAGCACTTCATCTACGTGAAAGTTGTAAATTCAATGGCATGTCTTCAAAATACTGCCAATCTTCGACAACTCGAAGTGTCGATAGCTGTATTTTTTTTTGGGGGGGGCAATTGATGGTTTTAGTTATCGAAGTTCGAATGTATTAGTGATGACACCTTTCAAAGTGATTTTTACAGAGTATCGTCACATTCAACCACTAGGGCTCTTTGCACTGAATAAATGAAATATGTTGTGTGTTCAGTTATGATAGGTGGAATTTCCTGCTCAAGCACACAGATATAGAGCATAATTGACATTAACGCTTCTTTAACTTAGTTTCCATCGCCTCATTAACTAAGACTATGCTGTCCCCTGACGACTAGTGTTTTAATTTGGGGAAAATATTAAATAGATGAGTTTTAATTCAGTCTGATTCACAATGTAAATGTTAACAGCGGCGTTCACACTCAACAATTTGCCGACACGATTTGTTTGACAACCGTGCTTATGGGCCAAATCGTCAAAGTGAACGTTCTTTACAACCAAACCGCAGACTTGTGATAATGTAGACAGAACATATTGACTTTTCGGCTTATTGATGGACTTGTAGTCAGGTTTGACCACTTGTACAGCTTCAGTACATTTTTTCATATCTGATTCGGATTTCGCGGAGTATACATTGGCGCAATGAACGATGACAATAAATTTGAGAGACTGATGTCGACTTGACACCAATGTTCCAGCTAAGAGGGTCTTCGAGTCCTAGCCTTCTGGTTCGAGAAGGAGAGGAAGACCGAACCTCCGATACAGAGATCAAGTCATCGCGGATGCAAGACAGCTTGGCCTTGATGACTGTTAGCGATGGAAGGCAGCAATCGCTCAGGCTCGGACCCATCATGGGTCGGTGGCATGACAAGTAAGTAAGAAGTGTAGAGCGTGCCCAGCCATACATGTGAGTACTATGAAGTTTCTCTATGAACTGACGTCTGTCAAGCATTTCATGTATGTATGTGAATGCTAAAACAAAATTTGTCGTCAAATCGTATCGACAAATTCTTGAATGTGACGCCACTAATAGACTGTTCGACGTACCACATCGCGATTACAACTAAAGATTGGAAAACCGAGCCACTGGAATGCATACTAAAAATTCGAGGACCCTCCATCGCCGTATATTCAGACAATGATGTGCATTGCTGGTAAGCTGTTTTCGAGAAATGTAGACCGTGTTCTGTAAAAAGCATAAGTGATATCAATGTGACCACTTTAGGGGCCGCTACACAACTGCTATATTTAATGGCGAAAATTAGAAGAGCGTGCTTAACGATGCCGAACAAGCAGATTTCCGCTCTGGATCTTCCTTTGCCGACCACGTCAACACCTTTCGGATCGTCATCGAGCTGTATGTTAAGCATCAATCGCCACTTCACCCGCTGTTCATCTATTTTGAAAAGGCGTTTGACAGATATTGTTAATCGAGAATTTACATATCTGGAGTGCCTTGCGCAGGTGAGGCATTGTTGATAAATTATTGGCAAAAAAATTCAAGACAAGAGTCAAAACAAGACTACATATGATGGGTACACATATCAAGTTTTACACAGAGGAAGGCTGTCTGAGGAATTCGAAGTCCAACGTAGGGTTCAGCAAGGTTGTGAACTTTCACCACTACTATTTTGTATTGGTCATTAACGATGTGCTGATTGCGGCCTTGTCAACATTAAATTGAGGAATTCGATGGACTCTGAACTGAAGCACATTGACTACGCCGACGATGTGTAAATGAGCGACGAACCTAGGAGTACTTGGCGCAGAACAGTTGAGAAGGAAGCAGCACAACTGGGACACGTTTGGGAGAACTGAAGCACATTTCCAAAAACCATTCTCGATGGAACGTAGGCATTGTGGATGCTCTAGGGCTCACTAAAATCAAGTAAAGTCTGGTGTACAGCATCCTATGTACTTTGAAAAGATGCCGCTTCGGTGTCAAACTAAATGCGATAGTTTGAGAAAAAAAAAAACAAACCTCTAGAATGTTTTCGCTTGTAGTGAGAAGCTAGAATATTTCTTGAATTCTCATCCAAATGAAAGCAAAGACCACTTGACCTTAAAACAGTCGCTAAGTCTCCTTAGACTCAGCAAAGCCCTCATTAAGGACCCTCATGGGAGTTATAACCGGGCACTGTTTAATTGCCACTCATGCTCGCAGGAGGGTGCACTATATAATGATTTTTGCAGAAGCTAAATGGATGAAGGGGAGGAAGAAAATACTCATCACCTTCTCTGCTCCTGTAGTGCTCTTACCAGTCGTAGGTTCCTGCACCTAGAAGCCTACTACTTCAGCGGCCGTAACGAGCTAAATAGTGCCAGCATTGGCCAACTAAATCGCTTCATTAGCAGCAACTGGTTTTAGTGTTAGGATAAGTCAATCCGCGTGGTATCACAATGAGCCTAACCTGGCCTAAGTGTGAATGCCCTTTAGCAGTCAGCCACTACAACCTAACCTAACCTAAAAACCACTAGGGTCGGTGAAAAACTTATGACGAAGAAGAGAATTCCATTTTAGTATTGGTCACTGACTATCCGAAGTGTGTTCTCTAAAGACATAATATATAATGTATATAATATTATGGGAGGCGCTGGAGCCTTTAAAGGGCCAGGGCCTGGTTGCCTAGCTTCTCAGCAACCACTCGTGTTGTGCGTGCTATTGTTCTCTCACGGGTGGAAGGGGGACCTACAGTTTTATGCCGAATCCGAACGGCTTTGTTTTGAGAACCTTTCTCTAGACAGGGAATACTCTTTGAGCATTGTCAGTGACTCGAAAGAAGTGCGGGCGTGAACATTATTTTTGTCGCACGGACCAGGAATCGAACCTACGACGTCGATTTTGGGTCAATGCACACACCCACAACGCCACGGGCCACCACCTCTAAATACATCTTTGAGCAAATTTGACGTTGACTAGAGAGCATAAACGGATAAATTGGAAACAACTGCTAGACTGTGGCTTGTGGCCTTGTCCCATAAAGTTCTTCAGAAATCACAGCAAATCATGAAGCTCTGCTAACAAGTGGTTATGTGACTATATTCGATTATGCAAAGTGAAACCCAGTAAATGTCTCCTTATTCACACACTCCTGTTTCAGTTCTCCCTCTTATGGAACATCGGAAATAAATCCCAATTAGATCCCAATTACACTCGTTCCATCATGCCATCATCGAGTAGAAAAGAATTCCATTCTTGCAAAAGAACCCTCCGAATGGAATCAAATGCCCTCACGTTCATAATACAGCCAATAGAGCACGTACAGAATCTGCTCACCCTCACTCTCTACCGAGAAATATGTCCACACTTCGCAAGGAAATCCCCCTCCGCACACGAAAGAAATTCTTCCGTTTCTAAGAAATCATTTAAAGCAGATAAAATACAATTTATTCTGCAATTAAGGTGTGATTAAAGCCGAATACGGAGTCACTGAGGAAAATCCACCGAAACCAGAGCAATCACAAAATCTTGAAATTCCCACACCAAGCGTAAAGCTCTTGCATCGGTTGGCTGCAAATATTCAATCGAATTTGCAGCACAGTCATACACACGGACACACACACACCCACACGCAAGAACACAAATCACACGTCAAGCTCAACCAGCTGAAGGCCTCTAACACGTTTTACCACCTCTACCACACGCCCAAGCCAATCAGAAGCTTTCGGATGTCTTGTCGAAAGCTCCGCCAGCAAGCTACATATTTAACAGCATATTCCATCTGCTTCCGAGATTCGCCAGTAACCACACTAGATTCGTAACGCTAAGGTCGATTACTCTTGTCCGCGGCTGTCGTGTCTGTATCTGAACACAAGAATTTTTTGTGACAAAAATCGAACTTCACTCTTTGACGCCGAACGAAAGGAGAGACACTTGTGAACAAAAATGAATCGTCAACTGTCCGAGTTAAGTGCTAGTGAATTGAATGAAGCCATCGACGACACCAACTTCCCACAGGCGCACAGTATATCCCGCGGACGCAACAATAGTATTTGCTCGACGGGCAGTGCTTCGGGAACAATCAGCTTCGACACCGCCCGGAGGACATCCAATGGCAATGCGGTCCCGGAGGAGGCCAACGATCAGGAGGAGCCAAGCAAAGATGTGCCCGAGGAGAAGAAACCAGCAGTCGCGGGACTGGCGCTGAAGCGAGATCGCCCGAAGCTGATGCTCAAGATGAACGGATTAAATAGGGCAGCCAGCGAAAGTGAAAACGCATCCCTTATGACGCCGCGAACCCCCAAGACCCCCCGGACGTCGACCACTCCAGGTATGAGTTCTAACAGCAGAAAGCTCCACACCCCTAGGTGTTGATGGAAATTTTGTGCTTCCTCATTTTTTTGTTTGTCTGTGCTTCACTAGTGTTTGTGTGTGTTTTGCTGCGTACAGGGTTCCCTAATCGCGTCCCAAGTCTTGTGTGTTTAATTGCACTTGGGGCTGGGGTGGATAAGCAGGAAAAAAACTTGTGGAATAACCTGTTGTGCTTGTTTCGATTTATTTCATGTGTACCACAGGCCATTGGGCCACCGATAGATACACACGTAGAGCACAATCGGGACAAAAATCAATACCCCGTAGTGGTACACAAATGTTTCCGGGCCACAGATAACCTTTGACTCTGGCGGCTATTAAATGAGTAAATTGAGTGTTCAAGAGATGGCACTCGCAATCGGTGAATGACTTAAAATACCACACAATCGGCCATAAACAATTAATTAAGTTGAATTTAAAAACAAATGACTTGAGCTGTGTCACCAGGCACCAGATAGGAACAAGTGCGGTGTTGAAATTTCGGGACGTGAACAGAGCTCCAACGTGTTGCGTGATTATTTCGATTCTTCAACCCTTGACGTTGAAGTTGCCCCAGTATTCGTTTGACGTCACTGCATTTGAATGGTTAGCCAAGAGGCGTTAGAGACTCTTTGAACTATGAGCTTTGTGTGATGCAAATGGAGCTGCATAGTTTGGATGGGGCGGGAGGCTTCTGCCACCCACCACATCTTGTTGTGCAATTGACAGTTGAATGGGGTTCTTTTGACATAACGTTATGCTCACTCAGTTATGCACATCATCTGTTGAATCTGAGTGTTTGTGACTGGGGGCGAATTGTTCTTTCAACTTATCTTCAGAATTCCCCCTTGTTGCGAGCGACTGTACCACATTTATCAGTGATTTCTTTTCCATGAGAATGGAGTGTGTTGAAATGATTGCCAGGAGTTGGTGTTTGATGCCATTAATCATTGTGAGCTAGTCGGGCGTGTTTTTTAGTTTCTAATCACACATATTTTTCCTTGCTTTGACCTCGGATGTTGAACAGTCAGAGTCGCATGTGCCATTCTTTGAGAGGAAATGGCTTCGTTTCGTAAGAGATTTTACGATAGTCGAAGACATGATGCTCTATTCACCGAGAGAAGTCCAAAAGGAAATGTCTTAAAATGTACTCTGGCAACATGTTGTTGCTTTTCATAAGCCTTCTTAGAACTGAATTTTCAAGAGTAAAAGCATTTTTTATTTATACCGCAACCAGGGTGCCTAATTGGGACCGAGTCGAGAGACAGAATCTAATTGATTCACTGCCTTATCTGTACGACAAACATAATTTTCGCAGCTCCACCTTTTACGAGTCACTGACAATGTTCACAGAGCGTTGCTGTCTTGAACAAGCTTCTCAACCTTCACCGTTCGAAGTCAGCATAAAACTCGTGGTCCCTTGATTCTCAATAACACAACTTCTTTTTAACGGCGTAATTTTTAAACTTTAAAGTTAAATTGAAGCCATTGGGTTCCCAACTAAGCAGAGAACTAAGGTTAACTAAGTTTCGACAGAAAACTAACCAAGATCAGACCTTAATGCTGCTGTCTTAAAGTTGGGCACACAACAACAACCGACGAGGGTTATAGGATTATAGGTTCCTGTGCAATGTGGGAAGAGGTTTGTACTAAGCCACTTCCTTTTTACTTTACTTCAATTCTTCTTCTGATAATAGCTACCAGATAGATTGCCCAGATATCTTAGTCTTTTGTGGGCTAGTGCCTAAAAAACCCAGTATGTGTTCTGGAATTCCGTTAGATTCTCCGCATAATCTACAGAGATCTTCTTCTGATGCTCCTAGTTTCCTTAGGAGTGCAGCCTGTTAGGCAGCCTGTTACGATTCGAAGGTTGTTCTTGCTCATTATGACACATGATTCTAACCTCTTTCGGTTGTATTAACCCAAGAGTTTCTTGGCCTGCTTCATGCCAAGAGCGTTGTTCCAGAATTCTGCCCGGTTCTTTCTTTCTAGTTCCCTGAGGACATATTCTCATATTATATCAGTAAATACTGTAATAACAATTTAAACTCGATTATTTTCTAAGCTAAAATTTCGCTATTCATTATTGGTTTGGCCTATGGCTGTTTACAAAATAAGAACCTATATTTACATTAAAAAATCTTCTCTTATGATACGCTTTCTGTAACAAAGCGCAGCAACTGAGTAATCACACAAGGCCTTCCATCCTTTTTCTGAATATAAAATGCTCATTGCTTCATCTTTGTCTAACAAATATTTTCCGAACATTGATAGTGTACATTCTTCATGTTGAAGGGGGCGCAAAGTGTTGGCAAATCTGGTCGATGGAGGAAATAAACCTCTATCGTAGAATAGTCTATGGCGGACTTTCACTAAAATTTACAACTTTGAATCGTTGAATACGTTCGTAGTCAGTTGCTTCACTTGTCGGTTCGCAGCAAATTCATTCCTCGGATTAATCTTTGTTCTGAAGACATCCAAACGATATGAAAGTGCTGCCGTAGTTGTTTACCAAATCTAGAAAATGAATTAACATTTAATAGAACGAAGAAAATGATGAGTTTTAAAAAACTCACACAAACTTTTGTAGTTCGCCTTTTTCTGTTCGAAGCTACTTCGTCTTCATACATAATGCATCAAGGTTTAAGACTATACTACCCAACCTTCTTATTTGACCTCGATATGTACGTATTTGGTTTCCTTAAAAATATCTTCCATCATAAATTACTGTCACTTCTTACAACACTTGTGTTTTGCGAGTTCGAAATAGTCATCGGTAAGGTGGTCTAGTGAAAAATTGATAGAGTCAGTGTAGTAAATCTCAGATACGGCGTATTCTACGGCAGGGGTGATAGTTCAACTGAACGCGTTCACCTCTCAGTTTAAAAATAGAGCATATTTTGTTGACTGCGTGACTGTCAAAGAAGTACGTTTTCGTCATACAATCCAAAGTACAACTTTGACTCCAAACAACATAAATCTGGTCTTTTTTCGTCCTGAGACCTCTGTCTTGATGCCACAAACTAGCGATGTTTGTAGTTCAGCCGAGAACGGAGAAGTACACACCGTACATGCATCAACTTTTTGTGCCCATCCCTTTTAAAAACAATACAAGACTTAATTAAAGGCTTTCAAGAGTTGTACATTTATAGCAAATTTCATTACAGATACAATCAGCAAGGAACATTTTCTTAAAAAAAAAAAAACAAAGCTTTGTACGGTCTTGCGCAGAAAGTGGCCCAAACAAAGAGCATCACACCTGCTCAATATTTTCTCAACTTTCAACTTCCTTAAGGAAGTGAACAATGCCATGTTACACAATGTACTCAGTGTTGCACAAGACTCTTTATTATTCTGCATTTTAGTTCATGTCGGAGCTTGTGACATTGCAATGGATAGCAGAGTATTCTCGCTCGCACGCCTGCAATATCCTAACGTACATAGCAGAGTTGCCTTGTGAGTGACACTTGTAAATCTGTATTCACACCGTTCAACAAACATTTAGTAAGGGTGACACAAAAAGTTCTTCCTTCACTACTTGCGACAAATGTGCTCTTCCCACTGCAAACAGAACTAGAGAAATTAAATAACGTTCAGCCCTATCACAAAATCCATTCGTACGAATCGAAAACACGATACGAACCACGAAAAAATAATGTCACACAATCCACAATCCACATACCAATTTCCGATTCATTCGTATTCAGTGGCAGATTTTTCAATATGATTGTAATAGATTTTTCGGAGTTCGTAGCCCCTTTACTTCTGTCGTCTGTGCGGTAAGCACAGTTGAGAGTTTTCCTTCCTTTAACACCAACACAAGCGGGATCAACGACTGTATTCATTACCCGACCAAACTGTGCTAGCAGACAGGTACATTTGAAGTTTGCTCATAAAGAAGGGGACCTTTTTTATTCCGGTGTGTCTGTCCTTATTTGAAATACAGATTGATAGGCATTCCGCCCAAGCAACTAAGACTACTTCCTCTGTTATAAATAAGAGCTATTGAGACGCATATCTTTAAGAAATGCTCCCTCTTTAATTTGACAAAAGGCCAAACATCCAATCAATAAATCATATAATTGCGTAAAAAGTGTGTGTTCACCTTGTTCCCAACCAAATTGGAATATATAATGCCCGAACTATATTTAGAACACCATTGAGACGAACCTTGTCACTTATTCAGATCAACCTGCACATTTCCTAGCTGCTGTCAAGGGAATCAAGAGAAAAGCTTAGTCTACGAATTAAATTAAGAAAATATCAAAGTCGTGTCTGTCTATCTGGCAATAAAATCGTGACCAAGTAAAACTCGGGCAAAAAAATCACGAGCAAATGATGCTGTGATTTGTGTAAAATTTGCTTTTAAACTTGAAACCACACGTCAAAGTAAGCCATTAAGAATCGAAATTGCTTACTAAATTGAGTCCACAAACCGGCTTTGGGAATAAAAAAGAACTCATCGTCAGTCACTCGCACTTGAGATCCGATAGAGAGCCATCCTGTTTGACAAGTACTAGCATATTGAGACAATACAGTGTGCGAGTGTGCAATTAATTTAACCGCCGCTCAAAACAATCACCTCACTTTAACGTCAATTTAATTAACAAATTTTCGATGTTCTGGTTTTCACATTCAACCGGTTTCAACCAGAACCTCTTCATTTTAATAAATATCATCAATTCAATTTGATTAAGTTTAATTTACAAGATCCTTGAATTGTGCCTGTGCACATATGGAACATCTGAATAAAGAGATCTTATGTGACGTCATTTGTCGGCTAGTTCACAGCTGAAGCATTTATTCATTTATCTGGGGAGATGTGTTTTCTTGCTTATCGAATCTCGGAAAAAAAGGAAACAATCTACTTGATGCAGTTTACAGAAAGCGACAACGACTGGCTGGGAACAGGTGGAGATTGTTGAGACTTGAGAGGAGACACTCGGAGTGTTTTGTAACAGATTTCGACCTTTTGCGGTTCTTACTGCTATTTTTACGTTTTCTTAGCTGAAATCTGGCATGTTTCAGTCATATGATGCCACAAGCCACAGCGTGTTGCGTACTCCTTGATTTGGTAGGCCACTTGAGACATGAGAGACCACACTACTTAGTCTTCTTTTTCTGACCCACATAATCCACTAAAGCTGCCGCGGGGTAAAGCAGACACTAAAGATCTTCAGGCTAATCCATCCTCCGCCATGTACTCTAACTCATCCAGGCGCAACTCAGCACGTTTGTAAACCAAATACATAATCGCCGGATGAATCGCAATGGCGAAATGAAGTATTCACTTGGTTTCCGTGCCCGTGTCGAAAAGGAGCGATGAACTCATCAGTTATTCAAGCATACTCTTAGGCGTGGAGAAAAAGCCCATGACTCCCATGACTGATGTCTGAACTGAGTCTGAACTGAGTCTGAACTGATTTCTCTGCAGTGAGCTTCAACATGGATAATGAGGACTAATGAGAGGGATTCCATGCCTTAGAGAATCCATTCCGACAGTTTAATTATGATCATTAAAGACAAGTTCTTCCATTTGGTTAATTCTATACGGATACTGGTTGATAAAATGTACACGCATCCTGCGTAAGTTTGACCCATTTCTCTCTTTTTTAGGATCAGCATTATTATAACAATTCATAATAATGAAAGTATTCTCCAGAAGGGTGACAGAAGGGTGACTGTGCACTCTCATGCATTATTCTTCCAAATGAATATAAAACCATCATGTAGCACTTGCTGCTTACTGAACGCCAATACACTCCAAAGTCTGAATTTCCTTCTTCCTCTTGGTAGATACCGTCTCCAAAGACCATAATCATATGCGTCACGAACTGAGACTTAAATGGAACGAAGGCGTCTGTGGGTTTCAAGTGATAATTAATGATTTGCCAAAGATGACAAACGGCTTCAACCAAATTTGTTGTTAGCTATCTTGTTAAGTCCATTTAAGAAATTACAATCGGCTACCGAACAACATGCAACACAAGTTCATCAATTTTGTTGCATGATAATGTCAGATTGCCTTAAAGAGATAGAGCCATAAACAAAACACAAATCTTGTTCACTAACAAATGGAGCCCTGACTAGATTTGGGCAATTTTTTCGCGAATTTCATCAGACTGTTGGCTAAAATCTGACCCAAATAGAAAATAAATTTTGTGTTTCCTTATCCATAATTGATTATCTCACTTAGACCCATTTTAGGTTTGCAAAGACCAAGTAAGAATGGGGTGTCTTATGACCACGCAATATTTTAATAGGTTAATGTATTTAAATATGTCACAAACACACGAGTATTGATTGAATATTTTCTCCCCATGTACGATTTTTATAATAGATTGCATTTAATTCTTGTTATTCGATGATTATCTTGGCACGGTTACCACCTTACCACTGGTGGGGGCAGCAATAGGACAAAGCAAAGACAAATAAAAATATTCTCCGTCTTGTATACACATTTAATATACAAGTAATTGCTGACACAGTGCTTGGGTCAATGACTAGCATGGAGTCAATTTACAATCAAAGCAATTGAGGCGTGTTAACAGCAAGAAATTGCAGAACAGGCAAAAGGATCGGGATCTTCTACAATCCGTGCATTCAAAAATCTTTATCTGCCAACAAATGCGATGACAACATTTTCTCCTTTCTTCGGGGATCAAGTAAATAAAGATTCAAATGATAATTTTTCCACCCATCTTTATGAACAGAATTGAAGATTTGAATTTTGGATCCATTGTAGCAACCGTGGGGTTATGGTTGACTCCTGTCGTGTGGAATTGAAGTCTACGTTCAATCAATAATAATATTCACAGCCTAACGCTAAACTCTTTCAAGTTATTGACCACGCTCACGTAAGTTTAGTCTGTCTAAAAAAGCGTCTCAAACTTGGCCTTTCGGTGTCGGCATTTAACTGTGAGCGCTCTCTACTCGTGAGAGAATAATAGCACACACAAAACGAGTGGTTGTTATAAATTCTAGGCCCTGACCTCTACGGCATAGCTTTAATATTCCTTGTTAAAATAGCGATAAAACAGAGATAATGACTTAGGCGTAATCCTATTTGATTGCCTGCTATCTCATATAAATTTAAGTGCTTCCTTTGGACTCAAAGTGCTGGTGCAATGAGGTCTTGATGTATTATGTTCCAGTTTAAGAGAGCAAAGGGGCTAATGCACTACTGATGTATTGAGATGTTATAATTTGTAAAACTGAGATAGAGTGTGTGATAGACGGCAGGCTCATGGAGGACTCCAACATTTATTTGGTGAATATCAGACTTGAATCTATCAAAAATGTGAATAGATAGCTTCTTAAAGTTCTTTCAAGAAGATTCATTAATATCATCATCGTTAAAAAAAAGTTTAGTACCAAACATTATCAAGTGACTTACCATAGATCATTGTCTCGTTAAAAAATGGGTCCCACTTTTGGATGACATTTTCCATCAAATCCCATCATAAGGACGGTTTAGCTACCTGGCAATGGAGCTGCATGGTACCTCAAGCTGGCTTAGACTCTCCTTCACTCTCCTTCAGAAACATGTCGCTTTCTCACACAGTCTTGTATTCAAAGATTCTTCTTGTAGAAACGACATACAACCAAAACACGTCGTTCATTGTCCAGCTAACTAGTGTATTAGGTCGGTAAACGGCCGCAAATCGTCTTCTTGATCTATTGGCGCTGCGGTCCAGGGTGGACCTGGGCCTCAACCAACATGCCTCTTCAGCCAGCACGATCAGCTCCAGCTACGCACACCAAGTTGGTTGAGGTCATTTTCCACTTGTGTGCGCCATATCTTTCGAGGACTTCCTCTGTTGCGATGCCCCAATGGTATCGAAAACCACGGCCGCAAATGTCTCAGATAATTCTGTGTAGTTCACTGTGCAAGCTTCCCATTCACCCCCTTTTTAAATTTCAATGAAACACCTAAAAGGTACTTTATTCTGCTTTTATAGACTACATGCTTTCATGTCATAAAGAAGGATGGGGTCAGAGGCTTTCTTATGTTAAGGCAAATTTTACCCTTACACAATCGATTTCAGAAGATTCTTCTTCGTCTTTTTGTCCTTTACCCCTTACGAGGAACATGAAACAATACACGAATACATGAAACCAGGGAAATCTAATTTTTTGCTATTTCATCAATCATCTGTGAGCCAACGACGGTGAATGATTGGCATCCGTGATTCTACCTTCACCCTCATATGTAGACAACAAATCCGTACACAGATAATCTGCCTCACTCTACGTAGCGTCGCGACAACTGTGCAGTGAATCAAATTCAATGTCATTCTAACTTAAGTAGCTTACGTAAAATTGAATTCAAATTCCAAAGTCTGTAATCTCCTTTACTCGCCAATTGCTCATTCTTTCTCATTCTCATTCTCTTTCAGTTGTTGAATCTCCCCCAAAAATGCGACATCTTTTTAAATATTTCTTATGTCTTTTCTTTATTTTCAGGACACGAAAAGTGCACATTCCATCATGATTTGGAGTTCGATCATAAGCCACCCACTCGTGAGGCTTTATTGCCTGACATGGCGCGTTCCTATCGTCTTTTGCTCGGCGGACTCGGAGAGGATCCAGACCGTCAAGGACTCATCAAGACACCAGAACGTGCTGCCAAAGCTATGCTCTTCTTCACAAAAGGATACGATCAATCGCTTGAAGGTGAGTTCATGTATTCCCTTAATTGCTCAGTTCGAAGAAAATGGTGCATGTCAGTGACTGCTCAGACTTTTCTTTGCCTTTAATTAAAGATTGTAAACTCTCATAATCATCGCATGTGCTCACTCATTTACCATTTCCTTCACAGATATCCTTAATGGTGCCATTTTTGATGAAGATCACGATGAAATGGTCGTCGTAAAGGACATTGAAATGTTCTCCATGTGCGAACATCATCTGGTACCATTCTACGGTAAGGTGTCCATTGGATACTTGCCATGCAACAAGATTCTTGGATTAAGCAAGCTTGCAAGGTAACACAAGCCACTTTCATCGAATTAATCAATGAACTAACATAAATGCCTTTCTTTCTTTTAGAATCGTTGAAATCTTCTCTAGACGTCTCCAAGTTCAGGAGAGATTAACCAAGCAGATCGCAGTGGCTGTGACTCAAGCTGTTCAACCAGCTGGAGTTGCTGTCGTCGTTGAAGGAGTGTAAGTACTCTTTTTTGCTTTTTGTTTTCTTCTTTTTCATGTTTTCAGTGGAAAGTGGAGAATTTGTCCAAGAGATGTGCATTTCTATCAGAAATTGTACAAAATCTTTGTACATTTGTTAGCACTTCGTGAAGGTCGATATTCTATTGGTAAACTAGACATACGAGTACATCGTCACCATCTTGGTGTTTTAGTTGTGTTATAAAATTCCAAAATTCCATCTCGTGCCTCCGTTCTTTGCTGACAGGCAATTTAGAGTTGTATTGCGCCCAAGATGACTTGACATATTTACAGGAGGATCGATCTTCTTTGTCACCATCTCAGACCATTTGGCAAATTCTTGGGTGACGGCCTGACGCTTCGTTCAAATATCAGCTTATCAGTATCTTCAAGAGTTTTTGTAATTTTCACTCGAAATTTTTAAGGAATATTCTTAAATAGTTATAGGTTCGATTTTTTAAGCCCATAATGGGGAGGGTCTCCTTAAATGAGTAGGCCTGACTGTTCCAAAAGAGTATAGTGGTGGATCATTGTTTCAACCATGTCACACTTATCCAACTCAAAGTTGCTTAGTTCATGTTGTTTTTGACGAATTTAAGACTGATACCCACCAAATTAATGCTGGTGTCCCTCAGGGCTCTGTTCTGTCTCCGAAACACTTTTCCCATCTAACAGCTGTCTGCTACTTCTGATCCAAATCGCTTTGCTGATGTCAGCGCCTTCAGCTTCTCATATTCGTCCTAAGACTCACGTCTCTGCCCTTCCGCCATAGTATTGGAACGGCAGCGTTTGCTAAGCACATTCAATTCCTATGTTCACAGCATAATTAACTGGGGTAAGAACTTCAGAGTGGAATTCAGTGCTTCAAAAACTCAATGCTGTCTGCTGTCACTAAAGCGAAACTTTAATAATCAGCCATGAATGCTGGTGGCCCGGTTGCACTTTCAAGTCACTGACAATGCTCAAAGAATATTTCCCTTGTACAAAAAGCTTCTCAAACTTGGCCATTCGGAGTAGGTCCCTTCCACCCAATAGCACTCACAACACGAGTGGTTGCTGAGAAGCTAGGTTCTGGCTCTCTACAGACAGTTGCGCCACCAATATTACTATATTATTATCGCTTGTATCGATGAAACCTGTGCGTCAACACAGCACTTAGTTAGAACAATCACGTATTCAATGTCGCCAAAAAATGTTGTACGGAATGTTTAGGTTTCCTTAATCGATGCAAAAAATATTTCAGCCCCTCTGATTTGGCTTCAATTTACATGGAGTGTATTCGCCCGAATCTTGAGTACAACACTCATATCTGTTCTGGTGGCCACAAGACCACGCTGCATCTAGTAGAAAGAATCCAAAAGCAAGCGATACAACTTATAGGAAACACAATATCGTGGGCTCATTAGACTCGCTCGAACATCGACGTACCGTGAACTCGCCAACAGCATTCCTCCTCTCCTTGAATTCACCCGCAATATACGTCTCGCCAGGAATGTCCATCGGTCTTCCCATCAACCTGCTTTCGAACGTACAGTTCAATTTAGAGATTCGTTTTTCAGCCGCACTACACGACTAGGGTATGCTCCTCCCAGCCCAATATTTCCCACAGATTACAATCCGCAGATATTTAAAACCAATGTGCACAGGTACCTCCTCTCTTTCTTTCTCTACACCTTCGACCCGTGCTGTGTGTTGACCCTGGACACTTAAGGGTATTAGTATTCCCTTTACCACAAGCGAATTTTATGAACATAAGAACTCTCGTGTGTTTTTTCTTGGAAAACAGGGCCAAATATCCGATGGACAGTGTCTCTTTCGAAGGATTCAAGAATCAGTTTGGTTATGCTCCTTATGCAAGCGCCACGAAACAAGACTGATAAGATGAGTCTTTTGTAGAGCACCGTCTCGGTACGTCACGTGGAGTCAGGAGTTATGATCAAAGTTAGAGATTAGATAAGAAGTACCAAGGGTTGACAAACAGTTGTCATCAATCAAATCGATTGCCACGACTTAGACTCTTACTTCCTTTTGTCTACAAATAAACTCCAATTTAAGTCCTTTGTATGCACTTAACTTGAAGGTCATCCTTACAAAATCAGTTCCAAGTCAACAACTCCAAAAGCAACACAAGTCAAAGAAAAATAACGATATCTTAATAGATTCACATCAAACTCGAAACATGACCGAGTATCAAAAGAGCAGAACGTTCGCTGCATCAATATGTATGGTAATTGAAATTCATCTCAGACACGTCATTGTCATTAAAATTAAACCTAATCGGATCTAGACCGCGTACTTAACATAAATCCGATTAGACACAATTCCGACTTCCATTCATCACAAGCAACGTCGTCTTGAAGTGTAGTGAATTGCTTCAGAAACAAGTTGCGATGACTCAATGGTCGGGAATAGTGTGTCAACTCTAAGTGCAGGTGGTAGCCAAAGAAAATTTGAATCGTTTGCCAGCCAGCAGATTGCACAATTCATTTAATCACATTTCCCTCTCGTCACGAAATATCAACGCATTCACAGTGATATTCATAAGCAGACTAACCGCGCACAGCAGTTAAGTATCTGGCACATGTTCGACTGTTGGAGTTGTTTTTCGTTTCCAAGTGCCAGCAGGCAGAGTGCTAAATTAATTACTCATTTTTTTTCAATTCCACCGGTTTTCTTTTTAGGTTTTTTTCCTATGGGGTTGGTAGAAATCCAATTTAATTATCTTAGATATCAATCTGATGGAATTAAAATATTATCAAGATGAATACACCGAGTCAATCATATTTGGGAAAAGTCGTTTATTTTAGCAGACCCCTATCTTGACAGTCTGCTTCTCGTTGAGATTTTAAGAGTTGCCGTTGGCAATATGTATTTTTGTTCAAACGTGTGTTGATGGATTATCGTATCTAAGTGGCACAACACATCGATGTTTAGCATCAACAACCCCTCCAGCCATGCGTGCAATTGTTCTAGTACGCTGCTCGTTATTATTGGGTGTTTTAGAAAATACTGGGATTTTCCGCTTATTTTTAAATCAGAGTCTTTTTAAATGTTGATTATTAAATCAGACTATAGTCATAGTACAGTCAAAATCCTTCCTTATGTGGAATACCTACAACAGTGATGGGAGTGAAATATTTTGCAACGGATTCATTGAAGGATGTGTGGTCTTTCCTTTAAAACGTGTTTTATCTTTAAATTAGAAGTGAACTTAGTTTTCGTCAAGACTTTTTTGAAACTGTCTGACTACATGAAGGACATGAATAGGAACTAGGAAAATACCCAGAAAAGCCAGCTGCACACCAAGCTGGTTGATGTCCTGCTCCAATTGAGCACGATACATTAAACAAGGGCAGTCTCATTCGGAGTGTTCTATAAGCTGGGAGGGACCAAGGACCAACATGCACAGGCTAGTCGAAGACGGATAGGAATTTGATTTTTTGAATTTTGAAATTTGATCTATTTGAGTAATATTCTCTTTGTTGAATTTACAAGTCAACTGCTGGTTGCAACTACTGCTGGTTGATATGTTCCCTCCCTTTCATCTAACAAGAGTATTAGCAAACATCTTGGCGGTTTGACTACAAGCTTGGGACATGGGGGAGGCAGATTTCGTTTTCCTGCTTCAACATTGGAAAGTCTTGGGTTATTATGTAGGTTATTGAAAATGATACGAAACACCAACGATTTTTTTCATTTCATTTTTCATTTCATTTATTATTTCATTATAATCTCTGTACATTAAGAATACAATATTCTTTTATTGTACAAGCCTTAAAATATAACATCGTTTGAATTCATGAGTGATAATTACATATTTCAAAATTGAATTTAAGAGTTTTGCAGATTTTTTAAAATTTAGCTTAGTATATGAATTTACTGATACAAAAATTAAGATTTAAATTGTGGGTATTATTTCAGTGCGTATTGGAGAGGTGTGAAAAACAAGCTAATTTATTTACGACCTTTTTTTCCTTTTGCTAATTTATTTACGACATGCTCTACCGTATTGCTTCTTCTTCTTCTTATGGGGCTACAGTCCGGGGTGAACTTGGGCTTCAGTTAATAGGCCTCTCCAGCTGGCACGATTCTTAGCTAGCTGCCTCCAATTTCGCACTCCAAGTTGGTTGAGGTCCTTCTCCACTTGAGTGCGCCATCGGCTTAGTGGTCGTCCTATATTGCGTTGACTCTACGGGCTGGAGCAGTGTTGTCAATGCTCTCTACATTGCCTAGCCATCTTAGGCGTTCAAAATGTAGGCGCCTGACTAGTCTCATGTCGCTATACAGCCCGTACAGTTGGTGGTTGAATCTTTTCCTCCAGAAACCTTCAACGCAAACATTACCAATAACAGAACGCAGAACTTTTCTCTCCAAGAGACCAAGTGCGTCTGCATCCGCTCTTGAGATAGTCCAGGCTTCCGTGCCATAGAGCACGACAGGGATGATAAAGGTCTCTTATAATGTGAGCTTGGTCTTTCGAGAGAGGGCTCTACTACACAATTGCCTCTTGAGCCCAAAGAAACAGCGATTGGCAAGAGTTAATCTGCGTTTAATCTCGGTACTGGTGTTATTCGTGCTACTAACTTGGGAGCCAAGGTAAATGGAGTGCTTTACTACCTCGAAGTTGTAGCTGCCTATGGTGGCGTTCTGATCGAGTCGACGATGTTGTGTGTCCTTTCTTGAAGACAGCATATACTTCGTTTTGCCCTCATTCACCCTAAATCCAGTTTTGCCGCGTCTGTTTCAATACCAGCAAATTTGGATTTCTGGATTTTTGGAAAAGCGTGCCTCTAGTGTTCGTAACTATTTTTGTTTTGTGTGGCCGGGCAGTTACCCCGACGGCACAATCCCCAACCTGGAGGGCTAGTTCCTTTTTTGTAATCCATAAGACAAGAGGTCGCACTTATAAGTTTGGCATCGGCACCAGTACCCGATGGCTACCACTTGGAGGTGAAATAAGCACATTTGGTGTGTAGAAAAAGTTGCACCACTGGGCATCGCACCTCACCCAGCCATGTCGCTATTCAGCGACATCGATTGAGATGGCTAGGTCATGTAGAGCGGATGAAAACCAATGCTTCGGCCCGATAAGTCTTCGAATCCAGCCCCGAGGGACGGCGCAGTAGAGGAAGACCGCGACTCAGGTGGCGCACGCAAGTGGAATGGGACTGGAGACAGCTAGCTAAAGATCGAGCTGGCTGGAGACACTTGTTGGTTGAGGCCCAGGTCCACACCGGACTGTAGCGCCACCATAAGTAAGTAAGTAAGCGCCTCTAGTGTTGGCCTATCGTATTGCTAGTCTGGTTAAAATCCGTCACGTCACAAACTGACATGAAATAGGTACCTTAGTTCGCCATCCCAATCACTGCAACGTTTTCCAAGCGTATGTAATGGCGATTAACCAGGGCGAGATGTGTTAATCTCTGGCATCATTCTCTATAAATCCAGAAACAGCAATCGACTGCCTCGCGTTTCTTAATGAGATATGCGAGTCGTTCAAGATTCGGCTGTGATGAGCGCCAGGCACTAGGGACATCCCGAAAAACTGTATAGCTGCTGAACCCGCTGAATACGTCTAAGCCTAGACCGCCAGTTAATAGAATCTCCCGTAACATTGGCTGCCTTCAAGTTACAGCTCAATAACCTCTAAGCAAGGAAAATCGTTGCCAGATGATGGTTGACTGGCATCACTAGTCTAACATCAAAATACATTAGACATTTTTCAACTCTAAAATATCAAGCAACCTGATCCCCCTAAGCGATACAAAATTAGTACTGCACTTGGAATATTTACCGAGCATATTCTTCAACGATTTCTGAAGACGCTGCCTGGACGATGATGAGGAGAAATGCATCTAATACCTCCTCTGCGACTGTCCCGCTCTTGCCTCAATTAGGAAAACAACTATAGACTCCTTCTTCTAAGCGACCTCAGTAAAATACCGGTCAACCCACTGGTAAAATTTGTCTACAAAACTCTCCCCGATTTGAACCACCCTCATGACGGTACAGTAGCCTTAGTGCCGTGTACTGTCTTGTGTTGTTTGGCTTAAATGTCACCCGATTGTACTCAATCTGTGTGCTATAAGCACATTGTGCACCATTTTGATACCACACCTCGTGGTTATTGTTTAGTTTGGTTTGACGTCCAGCCTGTGGAGTTTAAAATTTTATTATGTTCGATATACTTTGATTGGCGATCTCGAAGAGGTCACAAGTGCCGGTCAATCGCAAACAAAGTGAAGCAGACTTTTCTCTGATAGAGTGTCAGTGCGCCAGTGTGTATTGAAGTCTTGCTGCGTGTATGCCTATGGGCCAGTGCTCTCTGCTTGCAGTCACGACTCTAGCTATTTCGGAGCGAATTCTTTTGAGGAGGTCGGAAGTCCTACTTTTCATATAGGAGAGCCGATCATCATAAAGTTTATACTTGGATCTTCTAGCACACCTTCTGTAAGCTACGGACAGAAAATGTTCGTAGATGATGTATTTGAGGTGGTTCTGGAGTGCAGTGGAGTGCTTGACTAGTTCGTCACCGATCTGATTTCCCTTTATATTGCTGTGACATGGAAACCAGAAGAAAGAGATTTTTGCACCTGTTGCTGGTCGGCTTAAGTCCTTCCTTGCAACAACTGCACGAATTTGTGCGTGCGTCGACCCCAACCTCGACGTCGTAGGTTTGATTCGTGCTCTGTGGGACAAAAATAATTTTCACGGTCCCACCTCTTTCGAGTCACTGACAAAGTGTATTCCTGTCTAGAAAAAGCTTCTCAAACTTCGCCGTTCGGAGTCGGCATAGAACTGTAGATCCCTTTCATTTGTGAGAGGACAATAGCACGCACAACACGAGTGCTTGTTGAGAACCTAGCCCTGGCCCTCTTTGGGCTGCGCCACACTGTACATGTTGCGTAAAGAAGTTAATACGATTCTCTGATTGCTAGCCTGCAAGATGTATTGTCTATTGTACTCCTACCGAACTTCTTGAGACGAACAATTTTCTTTCATGATTCATTGATACAGAATAAAACACTTTCGTCTCCTATTTCAACACCAGAAAGTTGTACTCTTTTATACCCTTTTTCCGCAGCTCACTTGCAAAAAGTATTCAAATAATTGTGTCGGTGAAATAAGGCTCACCACGTCTAGGTTCGAACATACTTATATTCAGATTTTTAGATTCTAAGAGTGACCTTATTTTAGTTCCGTAATAAAAAATACTAATTTAATTTCTTATTCTTTCCTTCCAGGCACATGTGCATGGTTATGCGTGGTGTACAGAAGATCAACAGCAAGACTGTTACATCGACCATGTTGGGTGTGTTCCGTGATGATCCAAAGACTCGTGAGGAATTCCTTAACCTAGTTAACAGTAAATAAACTCAAACCTTCTAAGACGGGACAATAAATTTACATCATAAATAATTTAATCAACATAAACGAAAAACAAACAAAAAACAAAACAAAAAAAAAATGATGAACTAAATAAAATTGGAACCAAATTGAAACAAATACACCGACAGAGTACTTATACACATATACATACTATATATTTTTGAAAAGGTATATTGTTTAAGGCCAACAAGTAAGAGTAAGCAACTGCGAACGAGTATTCCTAAGAAAATGTTAGTAAAATATATATATACCATATGAATAGTGTTAATGCTGTTAATAGTGTTTTTATCGAGTCCTATGAGAGAAATGCGGAAAACTTACAGGATATGTTTTTTTTTTTCTATTTTCTATGTATATGTCTTATGTTTTTTTTCATTTTGTTCTTAACACTTAATTTATTATAAATACGTAAGCATGTGTGCTTAAGATGGTTACGGGTACATTTAAATGAAACACTCCATTTTGCCAAAAGCTGTCTTCTGACGATTAACGAACATAAAATGTGGATCAAATAAACGTTTAGGGAATTTACAAAATAAGATGTTTAAGTGTTTACAAACAAAAAACAAAAATTAGAATGTTGTTATCAAATTTATAATATATTGACCATATTTTTATGCCTTGTAATGTTTTTTATAGTACATAATACAGTACAATATTTTTGTTGCAGCTACTGCCTGAGACAGGGTAGTTTTCAAAAATATGTATGGTAAATGATGTTTATTGAATAAAGAATAACACCTGTTAAATATACATACTATCTGTTTGTTTCTTTCCGTGTTTTCTGAAATCAGCTTAGAGATGGGAAAAAACGCAGCTGTCAGGATATTGTTCACTGTTTTAGAAACAACCCTGTTCCAGGAAATATGAGGAATAAGTTATATTTCATTAAAAAAATAATTCAATTAAATTTTATTTGAACAAAAACTATACAATTGGTCTTACATACTAAAAGCTTAAGCTAGCGAAATAGGGTTTGGCTCAACAATAGGGGCCCAACGGATGTACAATGCTTACAAGGTTTACAATGTTGTCAATTATAATAATAATATAATATGTGTGGCGCTGCAGCCCGTAGAGAGCCAGGGCCTAGCTTCTCAGCAACCACTCGTGTTGTGCGTGCTATTGTTCTCACACAAGTGGAAGGGACCTACAGTTTTATGCCGATTCCGAACGGCCAAGTTTGAGAAGCTTTTTCTAGACAGGAAATAATCTTTGAGCATTGTCAGTGACTCGAAAGAGGTGGGGTCGTGAAAATTATTTTTGTCGCTCAGAGCTGGAATCGAACCTACGACATCGAGGTTGAGGTCGACGCACATACTCACAACGCCACGGGCCACCACAATTGTAATCAATTATAATACTATATATACAATTTATCAATAATGAATGTAGATTTTTAACATCGGTGTGTTCAAGTCCGACGGCTCATTTAGCCGCGATGGTTACTGTTATCACTGCTTTGATAGAAGTGATACAGCCCGTTGCTTAGTGTCCTTGGGAATGTCTGCTTATTAAGCAGATTCAAAGCGTTGGCCGGGGGTCGAACTTCTCAGGTCCCTGATAGCCATGTTTGGGTGGTTGCGGATGTCATGTAGTTGTCTCTGGAACAGTGTCACTAAGTACTCTTGTATGGGGACGATGCGGGCTTCCTCGTAGAGTTTCTTGTTGCTGGGGTACTTCTGCCGGTCCCTGTCATAGGTGAGACCGGTGCATATTCGGAGTATCTTCCTCTCAAATATCGAAAGCTTTTCCATGCTGTTCTTGGAGATGGTATACCATATAGGGAACCCATACGCTATGATTGGCCGAGTAATTTATATTTCTTGGCATGCAAAAAGATTGGAACTGAATTATCGAGTTTTTTCATCGACAAATATCTCAACAAAAGTTAGTTTAAATATATTATTTAATGGTTTCAAAGTTTTTCTTTGCGAATCAATCATTCTCTTTGCGAACTGTCAAGCTGAGATCGCAATACACAAACGCGCAAACGCAATCCACAACCACCGCGACCAAACAATTCGCGGTGAAGTGTCAGTTTGCACCCTTTTTTCTCTGCGAATGAAAAAACTCAATATGAATGAGTTGTCAGAGTTTGCGAAGTTCGCAAATCGTGGCGACCTCATATGAATAGGCCTTAAAGGCTCTAAAGGCCTTAAAGATAACAATAACACCCGCAGCTCATCATACAAACAGCCAACTCACCGTCGTCACGCTTCCGCATCGTCTTCGAAAACTTGTAGTAATGCTAAGCCAGATTTTCGTCACCATCGTCACACATCTGAAGTTGCCCTATAAATATTCGCAACTTCGATTTCAGATTCGGTTCTATTTCGCACAATAAGCGGAAACCCGCGGGTGAAAACATGACTAACATATTTGACGGAATGTCGAAAGGAAGTATATGCTGTTCTAAAGAAAGGACGTGCAACATCAACATCCTGGTTAGAGCATCACAATGGGAATAATATGATTTCGAGCTAATGAAGGACTTCGTTTACCTCGGCTCCTCAGTAAATAGCACAACCTACATAAGCACCGAGATCACATGCAGAATAACTTGCCAACCGTCGTTTCCATGGGCTCATGAGACAAATGAGTAACCGAGCTGTCTCTCGAAAGACGAAGCTCACTTTATATAAGTCGCATGCCAGCTGTACGGCGCGGAGGCATGGACGAATCTTCTAAACCGCAAGAAGGAGTCCTTGGTCTCCTCGAGAGAAAAGTTCTGCGTGCGATCTTTGTTGCTGTTTGCGTTGACGGCATTTTGAGGAGAAGATTCCACCATCAACTGTACATGACCTAACCAGCGACGAAGATAAATAAATAATATTTGAAAAGGCATTACATCAAGACCATTCGAACCACTTGTCAAAAAACGACCATTCTTGGTCATTCTCTAAAGGACGACGTGAATTTCCAAAAGCTGAGCACCAAAAAGACTGAAGCAATGAGTCCATAGTCCAGAGTTTGAGCATCAAGTAAAATGGTATATAAACGGATCAAGATCCGATGAAGGGACGGGAACAGTGGTGGATTCAGTCCTCGAATCCATAGGCAAACGCTCTAGAATTATTCAAGAGAAATCTATGCCATAGGAATGCCTCCAAAGCAATCTTGGCAAAATCTATACCAATTTCCTACATCGACAAATCCAAGCTTGTTTGGGAATGCCCACAGAAGTTCAAGGAACTGAATAGGTGAGACAAGGGTAGACAGCAACGACTCCTTAGTTAGGACCCCTTAGCTAGAAATGGAGCATCGGAAACGTTCACAGCCGCAGATCCATTGTGCTGTTAGATGATGTCCTCAAAGAACAAATTAGGTATTAAGAAAGACTAGAAGAAGGAACCGAACAGTGACCTGATACAAAGCTCATAGCATGAAGCAGGCCAGGGAGCTCTCCGGTCAAACATCAGAATAGAGGTTTGAGGCATGCACCAAAACGAGCAAAAACAACTTCCGTATCCTAACAGGCTTCTTAACAAAGCACTGAAGATATAAGGAGCACTGAAGGAAACTAGGGGTATTAGAAAGTGAAGTAGTCTGACAAAGTATGTCTGTGTGTGTTCAGACAATGGTTTTGGGTTTTCCGCATAAATTGTCAAACAAAATTGTAAGTTCACACGGTTGTAAGACGTTTGGAAAAATTAATCTGCTGACAGATCGAACAATATTATGCAAAGTGGCAGTTGCCTAAACAAAGTAAAGACATCAAGACTCAGCACATCTTCCTCTACTCAGGCGAAAAAAAATATTAGAGATATTCTGTCAACAACGAGTAATTCAAAGGAAAGTATAATTTTAAAAGCCTTCTTCCTTGTATCTACAGTCCGGGGTGTCCATATGCTTTACATGATCCAGCCCTCGTAGGCGTTGGATCCATAGACGCCTGACTAAGCTCATGTCGATGTACAGCCCGCACAGGTCGTGTTTGAATCTTCTCCTCCAGAACCCGTCAACACAAACAGGACCAATAATCGCCAGCGGAACTTTTATCTCGAAGATACCAAGGACCTCTTCATCCGCTTTCGAGATTGTCCATGCCTCGGATGATGGAAGATCAGTGTCTTATGTTGCGTCAACTTGGAGAGGGCTCTATTACACAATTGTAGATTCCAACGACTCCAAAGAAATAGCGGTTGGCATGAGTTATCCTACGCTTGATCTCGGTTCTGTTATTTGTACAATTTACTCCGGAGCCGAAGTATGCGAAGTCCTTAATTACATTGTGACGCTCTGTCCAAGACGTCGATGTTGTATGTCCTTTCTTGAGGATAGCATATACCTTTGCCCTCATTCACCGCCAGACCTATTTCAGCCGCTTCCGTCTCAGTGTTAGCAAATGCCTCATTGACGGCTCGCTGAAGTCTGCAAATCATGTCAGCGGCGTATGCTAACAAATTCGGAATTCTGGGAGATTGTGCCTCTAGTGTTGGCGTGTGTGTTTGGTATGATCTTCTCCAGGACGATGTTGAATAAATCACATGACAGCGCGTCGACGAACTCATCGAGGACCTGTCTAAAACCTCGGTGAGTTCGTTACCGACCTTGATGGAGCAGCGAGAGTTCTCCATCGTCATCCTGCACGATCTGACGAGATTGGCAGGAATGTCAAGACTAGACATGGCGTTGTATTGATCGTCTCAAAATAGGTCTGAATATGAGCGTTGTCAAAATCATAATTTCGTTTTATGACATTGCCATGACCTTACGGTTGTGTCAATTGCCTAAGTAGCGTCCACGTGAGCACCTCGACGTTTGTTTCAACAAACCAACAAAGAAATATTTTATGCAGTGCCAGAGCAAGTAATACTTTTAGCATCTCCCTCATGGCAATTGTCAAAAATTGATGGATTTTATAGACATTAACAAATGGTTTAGTTGAAATTGGACGTAATGTACTTTACTTGTTTCATCTTGCTGATTGAGTGATATTTATAAGTATGCATCTACTCATTAGTTATTTAAACAAGTAAACACAAATCTTGCAGTTATATAATCCGGGAATGAGTAGCATGCAATCGGCAGTGTAGACTGACCACAAGATTTCGGTACTTGGCAGAAAATTCAGTACCTCCGTCTCGTTTCATCCTTCGTTCCATTGCCTTTAAGCCACCGACTTATCAACTCACCACTGTACAGCGGCAGGCGCCACGGAAATGAAACACTCAACAAATGGAATGTATCTTGTGCGCATTCCCAAACCTCATGGAAACCACACCATCCCGCTGTAGTTACCTATGCGTTTCATTTTCCGATCAGAGGAGGTTGTTATATATGCGTAACTACATATATGGATATAATCTCTTTTGCTTGGGATTAAAGTTATAGGACTGTAAGCAATTATTTTTGGTTGGTTCTTGTTTGTTTAAACAATTTATAATTAAGTGCACATTAAGTTTGATCGTGTGTTTTTATTTTCCCCACATAAAGTAAAGAAGGAAGTTTAACAGTTTTAACACAAAAATAACTAGAAAGAGATAGAGCAAGAGGAAAGAAAAAAAGTAATTTTTGGATTGCGAAGAACAATCGGAGAGAGAAAACACAAATTGCGCGTGTATGTTGTTTTCCAGCTCATTCAGATCCGCATTGCATCCGAGAGAACGGGCAGATTTTCACGTTCACTTCGCATTTTCAAAAACAAATAAAGACAATGGATATTGCAAAGTTGGAAAAAATGAAAGTTGCCGAACTCCGCAATGAGTTGCAGGCGCGTGGCTTAGATATCAAAGGTGTGAAAGCGGTTCTTATCGAGCGGTTAAAAGCCGCCATTGATGCTAAAACGCCAGTCGGTAAGTGAAAATATTTATTTCCCTTAACAATTTTCCGTGACAGTGAACATTTTCATATTCTTGATTTTTTCCTCACCCGCCAAATGTCTTCGAAATCTGTGGGTGTGAGGCATAATGTTTGACTTATATTCGTATATTTTTATCGCCTTCCTGCTGAATGAATTTAATTATAAAATATGATAATGACGTCATGAATATTGTGCGTTTTTTTTGTTTGCCCGTTTGCAATGACTTCAAGTATAATCAACCCCTTGGGAGTAGTGTGTGTGTGTGTATACAAGAATATCCTTGAACTGAGGACGTCGTTTTGGCGGGCTCATAATGTTATATCGCGAAGATCGCAGTCGCAAACATGAGTGTGTACATTGTACATGCCGACTTACGCCTGAGGTGGGGTTATGCATATGTATGAGAGGAAAATGTTGTATCCACACAGATCTTGCATTTTGCATTGCCTGGTAGCACTTAGTATACTATTTACTTTAGCGAATCTAACTTCTTATCGTAGGTTATCGCTTGTGTTTCTGTTTAATCGTTTGTTAGACAACGTTTCCAAGAATGTAGTCGCTTGATTTGAATGATATTGTAGATGTGTCCATAGCTCAAACTTGTGGATGAAATCCGATTGAATTGGTATTTGTTTTTATCGACAAAATATACTAACTCGTGCATAATTCGCCTGTAAGAGTTTGTTTGACATGCGACCACAGCTATGACTCCACTCGAAAGGAGAAGGAAATGCATGAATCATGGTCAGGGATGAGACTAGTATATTTATTTTGATTGCTGTTAAGTTTTACGCCTTCTCTGCTCGAATTCCATGGAAAAGAATGGATCGGGTTAAGTCAAACTATTGTCGCTGAATATTGTCACAATGACTGCGAGTACTATTTAAAAGACGTTAAGTCAAGATTAAAGAACTCAAAAGCAGGACCAATGAACTGACCAAAACAACATGTATAAACATGTTGCCTCTAAAAATAGGTTAAGTTACCACGTGTATCGTTTTTAAGTACACAGGTCTAACTCACATTTCCTTAAATTCCGGAATTATACGCATATCGCAATAATATAACTACAGAAAATTAAGAATAAACCCAACCAAGGTCGTACTAACAACTTTTCTCCACGAAAATAGTCTGTTATGAAATTTGGGCAATTCCGCAAACCAGCCACCGATACGAAAATGTCACTTAATGTGAATAACGCAAAACAAAAAAAAAAACACGCGTACATGTACCAAACATTAGTCGAAAACCGAGCGAAACATTTGTTCGTATAACACTGATGGCTCTTTGTGATCCCATTTGTTGCAAAACAAGGTCCACACGGTTTGCCTTAAGAAATATAAAATGGTCCGATGAAATATCTGGTATCAGCTCTAATCATTTAAAAAACAAACAACTTAAGAAAGCCGCAGACAATCCCACAGCATTCCTTTCCCCTGTGACATTGTTTGTAACAATATTCTGTAGGGCTACACATGCTTGTTTGTCAACCAAGTTGGTTGAGGTCCTTCTCAACTTGGGTGCAGCTCTTTAAATGCGGCGACCCTTGTTGCAAGGGTTCGAACAAAGGCTGCACTAAGCATCACTGAACCAATTTCGTCATCCACCGTTACGTTGGATGGCTTAGTTCAATTCATGAGACGAACAAATCTCACATATTTCAAGCTTCCAGATGCTTCAAGTCAGTCTGTCTATAAAATGTCCAACTTCGCATACATATGTCGGCCTAAAATTGGAAGTTGACTGTTGCACTCTTACACAACAATATCACACACAAACCGCTTAGCTGTTGTAGAAGCTACTCCTCAGATTATAACGCCTATATACATATATGAAGAAGTGCCCTCGTCATACCTTCATTTCGATCGGCGACAAGGGCCGAACGGAAGCTACATTCAATTTGGCGTTATGAAGGGTGAACACTTCTGATAAACGGCTGCTCCGGTCTGAACGAGGCATTGAAAAACAAAAGTAGGCCGCATGATAAATCTGGAATAGTCTTCGGGAATCCCGTTTTGCAGGTTTTTTCGTTTCATTAGAACCTTTATTGTACTGTTGGGAAATCGGGCCACTACCGGCTGTGACAAACAGCTAAAAACTGGGCCTTTTCACTGTAACGAGATTGGACTTCTTAAAGCACATTGCATCAAAATGTGTATACTTTTACGTACAATTCATGTCCGCTGTTGCCTGTGCCTCGTTTGCATTTTATTGCTAGTAGCCCATTCAAGTGTTTACTTAAAAAATTGTGCGTTATCTCTAAACGACACTGAACACATCCGATGATCTAAGTCCGATTGTTTGTTCTTTGTTGTCTCCGTTCTTTTCTTCAGTATCTGAATATTCATTCATTCGTTCCAATTATTTAGCTAGTCAAGCATTGACTAGAAAAACGGCCCGATCAGCACGCACCTTCGTCTCGGCGGCACACATTAAAAGATGCTGCTTCTTCTTCTTTGGTTGGCGCTACAGTCCGGGGTTGACCTGGGCCTCAACCAACATGCCTCTCCATCTAGCTCGGTCTTGTGCTAGTTGCTTCCAGCCACGCACTGGTCTTCCTTTACCGCTTTGTCCCTCGGGGTTGGAGTCAAAGGCTTTCCTTTAAAGATGCTCCAGACCCACTAACAAGCACGTCAAAGTCACACACAAACAGGCCGAGACACCACATCTCTCCACACGTGTCCTCGCATGTCAATGACGTTTGAGTGAATACGCACGACAGCCGCCAGCACAGTCTGTTCATCACGTCTTGGCAATTTGAAGTCATCCAACCTCCGAGCCGCATTTTGCAATGACCGAAGCTTCAAATCCATGTTCCATGCTGCGGATTTGTACATCGTTGGTTGGCCCAAGATTGCGTTATACATTCGCCTAGCGGTGCATCTGCGTTTGGTGTACTGACCGTAGATAACACTGGTCAACAAAAGTTTTGTTTCCTTCGTTTTTTTCTATTATTGGGCATTTCTACGATCTTGCTAACAGCTCTCCCTTCTTTAAACATGCAGTTTTATTATTATGATACAAAAATACAAAAATTTCGCTTAAACCTGATAACGCAGCTATGATACGGTCTCGGCATGTTTATGACATTTTTTATACCAACTTTTAGCACTTCCAGCACTGGTCAATGGTGTTGTTTGTCACGACCGTTCCAGAGACACATGAAACAAGGGAACTTTATCTATCCGCACTTTGTTGACCTAAAAGGAAGTTAACTATTTTCTAATCAGACCCATTGGTGGTCTCGACACTTAATTTGTTTCCATAACCTTAGACAAATTTGCGTATTCTTGTGCTAAAGTCGTCGAATGCTTATTAGGTACACAAATCGCAGTTGTTGTGGAAGTCTCAGATTATATTTGCATTTAGGTCCACATGCATTCGTACTCGTTACCGCTATGATGCAAAACCCACTTTAAACTGCACTAGGTTGGTATTGTTTTAATCCCACCTGTGGCAAACTACCACCATGATTATTACAGAAATCTAAATTCTTCTCTTAAGAAAAATATGGCAACAGATTCTTTCTCGGGTACGATAACTTGTAATGCGTGTTTCCCGAGTAAGCACACTTTTTTCTACAGTCCGAGGTGGACCTGGGCTTCAACCAACAAGCGTCTCCAGCCAGCTCGATCTTTAGCTAGCTGTCTCCAGTTTCGCACACATAGTTGGTTGAGGTCCCTTTCCACTTGCGTGGGCCACCTGAGTCGCGGTCTTCCTCTACTGCGCCGTCCCTCGGAGGTGGGCCTGAGCATTGGTTTCCATTCGCTCTACATAACCTAGCCATCTCAATCGTTGGCTCTTCAGTCTTCTGGCTAAGTCGATGTCGCTAAACAGCCCGTATAGTTCGTTGTTGTATCTCCTCCTCCACTCACCATCTATGCAGACGGGACAGAAAATCACATTTCCTCTCGAAGCAACCAAGAGCTGCTTCATCCGCTTTTAACAAAGTTCATGCCTCCGCGCCATAAAGCGGGACTGGGACGATTAAGGTCTTGTAAAGCGTTACCTTGGTTGTTCGTGAGAGGGCTTTGTTTACCAATTGCTTTCATAGCCCAAAGAAGCACCGATTGGCAAGAGTTATTCTTCGTTTGATTTCAGCGCTGGTGTCATTGTCTGAGTTGATAGCGGTTCCTAGGTCGACAAAGTTTTTTAGTTCTGGTGTTGGCGATCGAGTTTTGAACAATTCTTTCAAGAACGATGTTGAAATAGTCGCATACATCGCGTCGCCTTGTCTGAATCCTTTTTTGACATCAAAGGTCTCGGTTAGGTCTTTACCGACCTTGATGGAGCGGCGTGCATTCTCCATCGTCATCCTAAACAAACGGACGAGTTTGGTTGGGCTGCCAAAACTAGACACTGCTCTGTATAGCTCGTCTCTATAAATGCTATCATACGTGGTCTTAAAATCAATGAACAGGTGGTGGGTGTCGATTTGTTGCTCCTGGGTTTTCTCCAAAATCTGCCGTAGTGTGAATATTTGGTCGATGGTGGATTTTCCTGGCCTAAAGCCACTCTGGTATGGACCGACCAAGTTGTTGACGAATGGCTTTAGGCGTTCACACAGTACGGCAGATAAGATCTTATAAGCGATGTTAAGGAGACTTATCCCCTGATAGTTGGCGTAGTCAAAGGGGTCTCCTTTCTTGTGGATCGGGCAAACAATGCTGAGGTTCCATTCATCGGGCATGTTTTCCTCCGACCATATTTTACAGATGAGTTGGTGCATGCTCCTTACCAAATCATCGCCTGTGGCTTTAAAAATCTCGGCGGGTAGGCCGTCAGCTCCAGCAGCCGCAAGAGCTAATATTTTAGAAGCTTTTTTTTGTAAATTCAGAGCTCTTACTAAGTCGTTTAGTTCTTTCTGATTAAATGATTGAGGTTTTGAAAGAGGCTAGATTTGTAGTCAGTCTGAGTCAGAGGCTTCACTTGATGTATTTCGTTCGGCTTCACAGAGATTCGGATCATCAGAAATTTTAGATGTGCTTTGTTGTATCTCTTGTGATTTTACCTGAGGTCATTGAGCAGGAGATATTTTAGGATATGAACACTTACTTCGATTTCCAGGATCAATTGCTGAAACAATGCATCAGTAGCAATCGAGTAGGTTCGATAACAGATGCTAGTTACTTAAAAAACAAGAACTGTAGAAAAATTGCTGAATTTGAAATAAAAACAAAAAAAATCAAAGGAAACAAAATTTTGTTTGACCAGTTTATATAGTTGATGTTCACTATATCGAGCGTTTGCTGTACACCAAACGAGTGTGATCAAACTACGAAGACTACGAAGAGTGTCCACTACTGACAGCAAACCTTGCTTACACCAACCACCTTACTTCTCAGCCCAAAGAACGAATCCCATGTTGATGTTCTCCGATCTATAAGCAAAACTATCGACAGTCACTATCACCTAAGCCGACTCACCTACGTACAGTTGGTGATCAGCTCTATCAACTTTTTCTTAGGTTTAGACTAATTATGTAGAGATTCTCCTCGTCTGTTCATTTGTATTGACGAGATCACTACTGACATCGTTCACAAAGAAAGAGCGTCGAAGTGAAGTAAATGTGTTGGGTATTGAGAATCATTTGTGTGTTCAATGCAAACGGGTGCTGCACGCAGCCGTATTTATCAATTCTAAGCGCCAAATTGGTTCCAATGAAGCACATTATTCGAACACCTCATACTCGCTCACTGACTCAGTCATCGCATCATGTTGTAGTTACCTTTCGCTGTTGCATTCATGAATACAAATCTGATTTTGTAAGTGTCTTTTATAACAACAACTGCTTACCTCTTCTCTTTTAGTTGGAACAACAGAAATCGGTGAAGTATCAACACCCAGCAGAAGGAGCAGGCGAACCCGCTCGATGACACGTTCACCTTCACCGTCACCGGTTAAGAAAACTGATCCCACTCTTGAGCCATTGGTTGAGGAGGACAAACAAGAGGTGGAAAAGGAATCGTCCGAAACTGAATCAAATGACAAGAAATCCGAAGACGTTTCACCAAAGAAAGACGAAGAAGACGAACAATCTGCGAACACCGAGAATGAAGATGAAGACCCTGCTGAGAAAAAGGATGAGCCAGTGCCAGCAGAAGAAGAGGAAGAACAAAGCAAGGATGAATCTGAGCCATCCGCTGAGAATGGGGCAACCGTTGCCGATGAAGTAGAAGCTGACGCAACAGAAAAAGAGAAACCAGAAGATGCGGAAGAGAAACCCGAGAAAATGGATGTCGATGTGAAAGAGACCGAATCCAAGGAAGAGAAGAGTGGCTCAAAGCAGGAAAATCAAACGCCAGAGAAAAAGGATAAACGCCTCAGTCGCAAGCGTTCCCATTCCAAATCCAGATCTCGTTCAAGATCAAGATCTCGGTCGCGGACTAGAGATCGAAGTCGTTCCAGATCGCGATCTAAAGCTTCTCGGTCATCGAAAGGACGACGTGGCGGCAGTCCGGCAAAGAACGTTGATGAATCCACCAACGAAGAAGATGAGCCCGCGATTGAGGACAAACAGTTCGGGTTAAGTTGGCGTAAGTACAAACGATCTCATCCCTTGGTGTAGCATTCCATAATGTTAACCTTTTTGTTTCAGTGGATTCGGACTTGCATTTGCTAATCGATCCGGTGACCTTCACTTCGGCCAAGCAAATGTCGCAGGAAATCTTCACGCTGGTGTGGTCCGGCGCTCGCACCAACTACGGTGTCCGCGAGGGAAAGGTGTGCTACGAAGTGCGTTTGTCAGAGGAGTCAAATGTGAATCAGTTCAAGGACGAACCGTTTATCAGAGGACTGCGTTGTGGATTTTCCACCTGCAAAACAAGCCTTTTGCTGGGCGAGGACCAGAATTCATTCGCTTACTGTGATTCTGGAATGAAGGCTCTGAATGGCGAGTTTGAGGAATACGCCAAGGCGTTCAAGTTAGACGACGTCATTGGATGTTACCTGGATCTGGACAGTACCCCGTGTACCATAAAGTTCACGTTGAACGGCGAAGATCTGGGCACTGCGTTCGAATTCGATAAGACCATTCTCGGCGAAGAGGACGCACTCTTTCCCCACGTGCTCACAAAGGGTTATGAATTTGTTGTGAACTTTGCCGACAGTGAGAACTTACTCGGCAACGTTGAGCGGCCCAAGCGAATGAGGAAAAAGGAGAAAGCCCGCAAGGACAGTGTCAAGTCAGACGATAGGAGGAAGAGGAAGAACAGTGCTTCAGAGGACACATGGGAAGTGGTGGATGAAGCCAAGATGGATGATAATGAGAATGAGGAAAACAAGGAGGAGCAGGAAGAAAAGAAAGATGCCCCGGCCGAGGACACTGAAGCCGCAGCTGAAGCTGAAGCCGAAAGCAAAACAGAAGGCACCGACGAGGTGAAGATGGAAGACGCAGAAGAAAAGGAGAAGGAAGAAGAAAAAGTAGAACCAGAAGAAGAAATTAAAAAAATGGAAACTGATGAAGCTGAGAAACCAGAAGCCGACAAAGAACAAACAAAAGAAGCGGAAGACGCCAACAAACACGTCGAAATGACCGAGGAGAAGGAAAACGGAGAAAAGGCCGCAGAAGAGAAGAAGGATGCATCGCCTCGCAAGAAGAACAGAGAATCACGAGATTCCAATCAGGATGAGGTCATGGAAGAAGTTGAACCAGAGGCCAGAGAGCCAGTTGTTTTATTACCTGACTACGAGTTAATCGCTCTGATACCAGAAGACAAGTACATCAGTGGTCCCCAGCGACCGGAGAGCCGCAAGGAATGCGAGGTTTACCTCCTGGTCGGCCTCCCCGGTTCCGGAAAAACACACTGGGCCTTGAACTACATCAAGGAGAACACCGAAAAGTGCTATCACATAATCGGAGCTGATGAACTCATCGCTAGAATGACGGTAATGACACTAATTTCAGTTCTTGTTGTTTTTTTTCTGTTCCTTAGGATAAAATGCACCTTTATAATTTTCTAACATTCGCCGGAGTTTTATGAGCATTAAGCGGCGAGCGACGCAATATGAGTTTCGAATCGAAGACGAATTAAGTGCGCGCATGCCTGAACACAAAAAAAAAAAAAAACCGTGGCCAATGGAACGTTGAGACTCTTGTATTTATGTATGTATTTGAATTGAAAACCGGAGAATGGATCTTATGTCTCCAATGAATAAGCAAACAATCCCCCAAGCAATAGAATTTGTGTGAATTTTATTTAGACCATCCAGACAATGTTCATTTATTTTCTTTGACCTTTTCAGCTGCATCTGCTAGTCTGAGTTGGTTTCAGTTCTTATCGTGGCGTTTTTCTCCTTTTTCTAGATTGATGGAAAGCCAAGAAAGCCACTGCACAAGGGCAATTGGGATCGTGTGTATGAACTGTGTACACACAGCTTACCTTCGCTGGAGGAAATCGCCACTAAGCGGCGTCGAAACTACATTCTTGACCAGGTATGAGAACAAAAAAAAAACCCAACCGAAAGCAAAAAGTGAAAACGAGAGATCACATGTGAAATTGGATAGAATTTAGAGTTTGACAGGCGGGGCTTCGAAATGACAGAAATGAATAAAGTGTCAATCTGAAAATGTGTGCTGTTGATTGTTCTCAAACTGTAAACTCTTGTTACAGCTGGAAATGATGTGAAGTAAGTGCACAGCCAGAAGAAGACCACAATTCAATTCCACGAGTGATCGATCTCTTGTTTATTTCTGTCACTTCGATGTCGACTTCTGTCGTACACAAAATAATTGCTTAGATAACCGATGTATCGTCATGAACCGACGTACCGCATATTCATTATCTTATCTGCTTCCAGCGGCAAATAGTTATCAATTGTTGTTATTTAGTTTTTATCGACAAATTGTGTTAAGATATCTACCTAGATTAGTTTGTAATAAGGGAATGGTACGTATTTTTTGTTAAGGATGTACTTAGGTTTAAGTTTCTTCTAGGAAGTCGAGGAAATGATGGGTGGATGGATGAATGGATCGTTAGCAGTATTTGTCTATTGGCGATTCGTTTATAAATCCATCAGCCACAAGCCACAGTAAGTGTATAAATGAACAGCTGCCAATGCTGCAAACCACCATTGAATCGAACTAAGCCTCTAGTCTTTACAACGGGTATGTTGGACACAGGAAACAAAAGTTTAATTTTTAAGTGCTTAGTAGACTCACTTATTTGTACAAAGGACACGGCAACAAGGTGCTCTTAAAATGGAAATAGGTTAATGTAAGAAAATTTAGGCTTAGAAGACTATTTCAACGCGCCAATATGAACGACAAAAATCTTGGAACATTTGGGTTTCCAACATGTAATCGATCAGAGAAACATTTCAACAAAGGAGCGTTTGACAAAACTTTGTGCGTAAGTGGGGTGTTGTAAGAGTTGGACTTGCCTCTAGGGAACATGAGAAAGCAGCGACATTTAACCTTTTGATGTCTAACCTATTGAGTCTAATTGGAAAAAAGTGGTAACTGTAGAATAAATGGTTGAGTTCATAAATTAGATGCTTGAAAACAGCAAAACAACTTAAGTGCAATTACATTTTATGTGTACAATTTATCATTTCGCGATTAGTGTAGCTGAGAGTTGGGTTAGCCTTATTTTCTCTTGTGCTCTTCATACACAATACAATATGACGAAAGGGGACGATAAACTTGCGTACATTTCGATGAAGTTATGACGTATACTTCTGGTGGCTCGAAACCGTATAGTGTGAATCTAAACAAGAAATGACGAACGATAGTAGGATTATATTCGGGAAAAAATTTAACATTTGAATGTGTTATCAATCATAAAATTGCTTGTATATTCTAAAGAAGTCTTGACTTGAGTCTTGCACAGCAAGGGTCACTAAACAGAGATGAACCACCGCCAAGAATAGAAAATGTTGGCCTTAGAATATAACCTTTAAAAACAATTCTCGAGAAATGAGAAAACTTCTCTACTTGTTGAATCAGTCTTTTCTAATAGTTATGTTCAGAAAATATCCAAACTTTACTTAAATTCCGGCAACGTGGCTCCGAATGTGTTAAACCAAATCTACGCTCCCATTCGACTGCCTGAGCGATCAATGGACAAGAACGCAGAGTGTTGATTAAATTGAACTGCAGAAGGAAGTTTTCGAACATCTTTATCGTGTGTGCCGTTTAAAATATTCGTTGAGGAATTTACCCTGGACGAGGATAATCTTGGGATACCACTGATGACATCAAGAACATTTGTTCGAGTTGGGGTACATGACTGACGTTGCTAGTTGCTCACAAGGAAAGTTTGGTTATTTTTTTTTTTTTAATATGCTATTATTTGCCCTCGCTTTAAAGTGCTGTGAGTGAGCATATTAAACTACTAGGTTTGTAAATATGAAGCCGTAACTTTTAGAAATGAAGCTCCGGTAGCGCATTCGACTTTCTAACTAAGTCATCGACGTTATTTCTATTTGTTGATCAAACCAATTCACAGTCAAGCTTTCAACTCAGTATTCTAGCAGTGTTATCACAGATTAAATTATTTATGAATCACAGAAGCTTAAAAAAACGAGTCATTTTGGAAATAAACTAGTTCCAGGAAAGGTTTTGCATAACACAACGCCTCCTTACGCAAAAAAAGAAGTTAGTATGTGCTTACGCGTTTTAAATGAAGACGTTCAGGAAATATTTTGAGGCGTAGTTCACACTTTGCAAAGTCATGAAAATGTGAAATAAAATTGAGTTAGGTGTTTAGGTATTTGTGTTCTTCAAAAAATCAGTAAAATCCAGAAAAATAAATGAGTCCCCTAGTCAAGTTAATAAAAGGGGTCTCTTTTGACTGCGTAGTGTCCCTGTGCTAACATTACTAGTGACCAATCGAAGATCACGAATACAAGCTGCCGAGGTTTCTTCGTGCTGTTGTGCTAATGAATTCCCAAGGATAGGGTGACAAACACGCCAGAAACTTTATGTCGACAAGCTGCTTCCTTGAACGAAAAGGTCTATCATTCAATGGTCTGGGCACGTGGCACGAATGTCTCTATCATCACGGCTACCGCAACAAGCCCTTAATGCGATTCCAAAAGGTGGGTGACTGCTTGGTAGACCCAGGACGAGGTGGCTGGATCAAGTCGGAGGATCGAGTGGGCGGGAGGTGTTTTCTTTATTCCTGACACCTCTATGGATCATGCGAACAGTTTCAACTTAAACAACAATTTTAGGTTTCATACATCGATGTCATTTGCGGAAGGCGATTGATTACCAAAGCTTGGTCTTGATGATTCGAAAGATTAAAGAATTTCAAAGGTGTGTTTGACTTGAAGCCAAGAATACCACAAAAATGTGTATTTTGTAGTCACTTGTATGAGGATGACGCAGCAACTTGGAAAACTATTAATATTGAGGGCCACCTACACCAAATACCCAAACTGAAGTATGGTAAAGAACGAAAGCAATGTGGAAAAAGGCAACAAAGTGATTTCATCAATTCAACAACACGCACAGCGAAACCAGTCAAAGACACGATTAAAGCGTTAGGTTTGGGAAGTACTTTCACATGAGGCCTTGTCACCTAGTTCTAGCTTCGTCTCACAACTTTGAATCGATGAGCACTTACTGAGCAGCGGTTTTATAGCATTTTTATAGCTCTCAATGGTAAATAATAATATGGGTGGCTCTACAGCCCGTAGGAGGCCAGAACTTAGTTTCTCAGCAACCACTCGTGTTGTGCGTGCTATTGTTCTCTCACGAGTGGAAGGGACGTACAGTTTAATGCCGAATCCGAACGGCCAAGTTTGAGAAGCTTTTTCTAGACAGGAAATACTCTTTGAGCATTGTCAGTGACTCGAAAGAGGTGGGGTCGTGAAAATTGTTTTCGTCGCACAGAGCAGGAATCGAACACACGACGTCGAGGTTGGGGTCGACGCACATACCCACAACGCCACGGTCCACCACTCAATGGTAAATAGAGGGTAAAAATGTTAGTTAAGTATTTTGAATCAATAAAATGTTCATCTTTATGTTACGCTACGGTTTCATATTTACAAACTTGGTATAGAAACCTAAAACAGGCAATAGTAGGTCTGTTCCCGTATTTTCTGCCCTTGTGAATAAAACTATATTCGAATTTTTGGCACACCGATTGATTTGAGAGAAAACCAACAAACCACTCACAGAAATTTCTTGGGCTAAAATAAGCTGGCTGGGGAAATTTTGTACTCTCCCGAGAGAGCGCACATTTGCCATAAAACCCTTACTTTTGTCGTCTGGAACATGCTTTCGTAGATTTGTATTGTTTTGTACTGATTATTTTGGGTACGGGAACAGACCTAGTTAGTCTTGATGAGTCACCAGTTTTAAAAATGAAAATGCTCGTACAAATGTTTGCACTTGAAAATAGAGTAGGAAGGTCTTATGTTCGTAGATGTCTATGCTTTACTTTGCCGAAAGAAAACAAGTTTCTAACCCCAACTCGTACTCGTAAATATCAAGGGTATTTTTCAAACACTTGGCATTTATGTAAATAGACGATTTAATAATGATAATATGGGCGGCGCTACAGCCCGTAGGGGGCCAGGACGTAGCTTCTCAGCAACCACTGGGTGGAATAGACGCTTTACACAATGAAATTCAGATATCGTCGGGGTTCCGGATTTGGAATATATATCTTATGTATGTATTTGAAGACATTTTTATTCAATGCAAGTGGATACACAGATCTAAACCAATTTAGATGGAAAACTTCGGGAAGATGAAGCTCAATCAATCGGTGCATGAAACCACTATTTCGGAATATCTGAGAACACAACGCGCGCGACTTTTACCAAACGATTCAATTTCAACGGACTGCTGTGAATAAGCTTGAAGGTTAAATGTAAGGACACACTTTCTCTTCAAACATCCATTTAAGTTATTATTAAGGTATTCTTATCGTATGATTAATCTTAGCAATTAGAAAACAAACATTTGCCGCTGGAAACTTAATTAAAACTAAATGTCTAAGCAATTATGGTGACGATCGCGTTATTTTTTTAACAATACACATTATTTTTCAATCAGTATCGGTTAAGACAAAAATATGTAAGATCAGAATTAATGTGTGATTGCGCGGGCATTTGAAATCAAATGCGCAGCAACCCTCCAAAGGTAAGCAAAAGGCGTTGAAGAGTGTATATATAAATAGATCGTAAGGGCTATGAAATTGTTTATTTATTTTTTCTGTAAATTTTTATTTTCCTTTGAGAGAATTCCTTTTTCTAAATCTCCTTTTTATTTTGTTAGGCGTCGTGAGTTTAGGCAAAAACATACAACTGAACCAATTTATCATTTATTACCTTCTATCCGTGTGCACGAATTGTGCGCACTGCTTTATTTTTGTTTTTTCTTTCTTTTGTGCTTATAGTTTTGCAGGTGAGTGTGTAGGGTCTATGAACTTATATTCTATTTCGTTCTTTATCATATTTTCGTACGTATTTCTTTTGAGTAAGTATTGAAGCGATTGTTACTTATCTGAGTTAGGCATAAGAACTATTGTACATTTGTCCATCGAACAAAAGCAACGAAAAAAAAATGTAACCTCTAGTCTTTAAGATCGATCAAGCGCGATTGATTACAAAACTTTGTTATTTACGTATGGATGTGAAACTGCTACTAGGCAGATTAACGCCAAACTCTCATCATGCATATAACAACTTTAATTAATTATTATATAAACCATTCTGGATCGCCTTTATGTAAAAAAAAACATGAACAAACAAAAATGAACTACAACAAGAAATCATCAACACACTACTATTTTGCCTCTCCCATCCAAATCTTATAGACAAATGCGTTCGCATCTGCACAACGACGTAAAATGAAAGGTTTTGGCGACTTCAAACGCAACGCTGTTGTTTGTATACCGAGTGAGGATGAATTGAAACGGCGCAACCAATTGAAAACAGAGGCAGGAAATGATTATACAATTAGAGAATCAACACTTAATAATTTAAAAGGTAATTATCATTAAAGACTGAAACAGAAACAAAAAAAAAAAAACAAACCAAAAACTAAAAAAAAAACAAAACAAACCGAAGTAGAGAGAAGAATTCATTTGACTATTTTGTGAATTGTTTATTTTTATTCACGTACAAAGAACCAAACCAGTTGAGATGTATGATTGATTAATAATTATTGTATGAAGAGTTATTGAGTACAAATTTTATTTGAACCTCTCCAGGTAATTACCTAAAACTAGATATGTTTTATACTTTATTATTTGCCTTGTTTTAGGGTCTATTATGCAATTTACAAATAGCACAATAGCGATTGTATTAATTGATTTATTTATTTTTCTTAATTAACTTTATATGAAGCAGCATTTTTATGTATAGTATAATTAATCAATGAGTCTGTTTTTGTACATTTTTTTGTTTTCTCCTTTTTCTTGATTAATTTTCGTTTGTTTTACTTTTAACTAAGGCAAGTATATATATTTGTTTTGAGGAGATTCAATCATTAATTTACTATATTGACTATTAACAACTATATTGTTCTTCATTTACACTCTGTGTTGAATTGTTGGTACAAACATGTAACATGTGTGCTCACGTTCTCCTACAAAAATTCCCTTCATGAACTGGAAATTGTATTGCGCTCGAAGTGAAGAGCGTACATCATTTTAATCTGTTTTGTGTTCTGTAACAACTCCTTTTGTTCGCTCTTTAGGTGATGAATGCCCTTGCCCCTTAATTCTCTTATTCACAATGCTCCGTCTGATTCCATGTGTTCTGTTGAGAGCAAAAAACCCTACGAATACTGCTACAAACTAGCGATGGGCAATTGCGAATAAAAACAATCGAATAATTCGATTTTTCTAGCAATCGCAATTATTCGAATTCGAACTGAGCGGAGTCGATTGTTGAATTTCGATTCTTGAAGGTCCGATTCCAGTCGCCAACGAATGTGTGTATTCGCCGATTCTTCAAGTCAGAGAGCGATTGCTAAATTGTGTGTATTCGTCGATTCTTCAATTCTGAGGGAGATCACTAAATTGTGTGTATGTATCCGCCGATTCTCGCAATTGCTCATCTCTTGTTCATTTCGTTTCACTACTAAAATTTGAACTGTACATTTATGAGAGTGAGAGTACAATCCTCTCACTCATTGGGTGAGTACGACGAAGAATACAGTCGAACCTCCAAAATTCAAATAGCCACGGAAACCAATATTTTTCAGAAATTTGGTTTAAATTATAGAAAATTCGATTTAAGGATGTTCCAATTACAGGGGCTTGGCTGTATTTCAATTCCCAATGTTCCTATTTTGGTAGGTATAGTTTCTTATTGGAGACACAGCCTTACGCTGACTTTTTGCACTGACACCAACATATGAATAAATCGAGGAATTAGTACCCGGCATTCGGTTGTGGTAGGTACTGAGAATAATCGATTATTACTCGATTGTTTTCTGATGAGACCGAATATATCGACAATCGAATTCAAATTTTAACAATTGCCAATTTATTCGATTGTGAATTTCATTCGCAATCGCCCATCTCTACTACAAACCATTCAAACAGACAAATATCTACAGACGGTATTGGCGACATAATATATATAAGGTTATATCCCGACAATGTGCTCATTTTTCTCTCATGATCCGAAAAAGACGCCGTTCCGCAATGACTCGCATCTCAATCCTGCTTACCGCCAAACAATCGTGTCATTCTTCAGATGGGTTGATCTACATGCTTTTTCAAACAAACACATCTATTTATTTCTGGTTTGCATGATCAACTAAAGGTGCCACGGATGCAAAGCGCTCACTAGATATCTGCAGGCCACTTGATCCTCCGCCATCAACACTAAATCATCAGAATTTATGCCCAGGCGCACCTTAACGCCCTGGGGCTGCCAAGCGGCTACTTATAAGCTGGAGCCGCAGTTAAGTTACCCTTCGGAAATAGTGAAGATGTGGAAATTCTTTTAATGTGCCGAAACCGTCGAAGAATAGCCCCATCCGTCCGCCGAAGCAACTGCCCAACATTAAATTCCTCGCATACTGCCGTGTTTCTTGCCCTATTGCGTTGAGTAGGTTAGGTTAGGTTGTAGTGGCTGACTGCTAAGAGCCGTCACACTGAGGCCAGAGTAGGCCTATTGTGGTACCACGTGAATGACTTCTCCTGACATCGGAACCAGTTGGTGCTTGTAGAGAAGCGATTTAGTTGGCTTATGCTGGCGCTGTTTAGCTCATTGATGTTATCGAAATAGTAGGCCCCAAGGTGTAGGAACTTTCGACTTATGAGTGCTTTCTTTCTCCTCTTCATCCATGCAGCTTCTGCAAAAATCAGAACCCATTCTGCGAGCATGAGTGCCAATTGCACAGTGCCCGATTATGACTCCAGTGAGAGTTCCTGATGGGTGCTTGCTGAGTCTGAGTAGACTAATTGACCGTTCAAGGTTAAGTGATTGCCAGATTTCTTTTGTTCTATGGCAGGTGGTGCCTTCTAACCATTTGATCTTAGTGGTTTTTACTGTCTGAATCTCTAAAAGATGGTAGGTTGTGGCGATCGGCATGGAGCGTGGTAACCTTGCTATTGATAGGGATGAGGTTTTACCACACCTAGTTCGTCGACTTTGCAGTTTCCTGGTACGTCACAGTGTCCCGGCACCCACATGAGGTGAATGTTAAAACGCTCAGCCATCTCCTTAAGAGACAGTCCGCAATTAAGGGATGTTTTTGGGTAAAACATAACATTGTGCGATTTTGTAGCGGCCTAACTGTCCGAACAGATGGTGATATTAGGTTGTTTTTGAGCCAAGACAACGCCTCTTTAAACGCTTTGGTTTCTGCCTGAAAAACCAGGGAGCTTCAAAGAGATATCCCGGCGAGTTAATACTCCCACAACAGCCCGAGGAAATTTCATCTCGGCAGTTTGTATTGGCGATGTTAATATTTCGGTAAATATCAACAAATACTCAGTTGAAAACCGCTAACTTGACTTTGACACCAAGCTCAGCCTTTCTGATTGCAGATCTTCCAAGCTGTTTCAATATTGACCCAGATTTGCGAATCCAACTGCACTACTCCTCCCATCACTCAACCCTTAAAATTCTCTTCAAAGGGGCTCCACTCACATGTAGAGGGCAGTAAACAGCCGTTCTGGAAATTGCCAAAACCACTGATTTGCCCACGTTAATCTTCATCCCAGGATCTGGATATACGGTGACAAACCTGTGAAGCGCGCGCAGTAGTTCCGTCTCGCAGAATGCAAAGAGCAGATGGCTTAACCTCAACTCTCCTAATGTAAAAACATTCCAAATAAAAAGACATTCTTGTCTTCCCCCAAAATTCGCAGTCTCATTCTGCTTCCGAGGTACCAACTCGCTCTAGGGTGCTGCCATTCTTCTTGTATGTGAGCCTAGTTATAATCCCTACTGCCTTGGTGAATATATTTCTGGAGTGGGCCCAGGAGTGTACTTATCTTTTTTTGGATTGCAATTAGTCCATGTCTGCCTTGAAGTCCTACAACTGTCTAGTTCGATCCATCTCTGGTTTGAGATGTTGATGACACCTGTAGGTAATTTAATAGAGGGTCTCCTGATTATTTCTTACTGAGACTGTATCAAGGTTAATGTCCGCATGCCTGTCATGGCGTTGTTTTATAATAATATTCATTGTCAATTTGTGTCGGTCGTTTTACCCCTTCAATGTTAAAACTGTCGAAAGCCAATGTGTTTAACGTCTCTTAGTTAGATTTGTTAGGGTTAAGATCTTTCTTCGCCTTCGAACATTGCAAGCTCCTTTCCTATGAACACTTAAAACGTTCAAGCTCTTAAGTTGATTCCACAGTAAAATCGGGACATTTTCGTGGATTCCCTTTAAACCTTCACGGTCCCTGCAAGTACTTCTCTTGGTCAACAGAAGACACCAAAAATCGCACCTTCAAGAGCTGCCAATGCATTCCGTCCTCTGAAACATTTTCTTTACTCAAATCTATTCTTTGTCCATCAGCTCAATTCTAAGACCACCTTTTACAACTCTTCCTTTTAAAGATTAAATAAATATTTTCCTTTCCTTTGCAAACTATTTACAGCTAACTTTACGTTGCCATCACTCGAGTTCGGTTGGTTTGACAAGATTATTTTCACTGATCTGAAGGACGATGAGGCTAAGGACGAAGTGAAACGTTACAATGAGAAGGGTAACAAAGAAGTGGACGCAGCACGAGACAAACGACCGCGTCGTGATTACCGTCATCGTGATGACCATCGACGATATGACGATCGTCGACGCGATGATTTCCGAGGTTCGCGTTGGAAGGGCAATCACAACGATCGACGTGGTGGGTCAGGCAATCGTTGGGGACCACCGTCACGCGGATCATCGGGTCCGTGGCGCGATGATCGCGGCTATGGTGGCGGCCGAAACTATGACAATCGCAACAACCGTTATGGAAGCGGTGGTGGTGGTGGTGGTGGCGGCGGCGGCAATGGAGGCTCACAAAACTGGGCGAATAACAATCGCAATCGTTACGATGATAGATTTGCTCGCTCTGGTGGCAACAGCGGAGGCGGCGGTGGCGGCGGTGGCGGTGGTGGTGGAGGCGGCGGCGGTGGTGGTCGTTATGACTCATACAGCAGCGGCTCAAGAGATTACAGAGATCGCGGACGTGATCGTAATGGTGATGGCGGAGATGGTGGAAGCCGTCGCGATAGCAGTTATCGCTCGGGAAATCAGCGGGATTTTCGGTCTGGCCACCGCGACCTTCGTACAGAAGATAGTCGCGGTGGCTTTGAGCGATCGAAGTACGCTTCGAACGATGATGGATATGAGTATAGTAAAGCGGGAGGCAATGTGGTAAGGAGATGATCAGATCATTAACAAAAGAAAGGGAAACTAACAAGAGTTTCTTTTTCGTTGACAGCACAACAACAGCTCGTCACAGGGTAAATGGGTACAAATGCAGGGAGGTCAGTGGGGCGGCGGTCAACATCAAATGCAGCAACAGCAACAAACACCACAACAACAACAGCAAGATTATTGGGGCTATGACCAGTCACAAAGTACGTTTAGATGAGATTTTGAAATGTTGTAATGAGTTATTTATTTGTATTCGGATTTTTTTCTTGCAGCGGGCTATGGTAATCAACAACAATGGTCAGTAAACAGTGCGGATCCTAGACAACAACAATGGATGAACTGGTATCAGGTGAGTGTACAGTGAGGGGATTGAAGCAAGGTGTTGTGTCTGAGGTTGTTTTGAATGTTGACGTGGTGTGATATTTATTCATTTCTTGGCTAAACATGGGGCTTCTCGTGTTATGTGTGCTTTTGTTCTCGGACAAGAGAAGGGGTGTTCAATCGTATGCCTATCACACGACATGACATACTCTGCCAGTTATTCACAGTAAAGGAAGAGGTTCAGTCGATACAATTACTCACTGTGCATAAGTCAGCTAATTGAAGTGAAAATATTTTTGATTATTCCTACGGTGACCATCAGTCCTCTTTTTCTCCAAAGTATCATGTTTTTCCATCACATTTTTTTTAAGCCAAGACAGCGCCCCTTTAATCGCTTTGGTTTCTGCCTGAAAATCGCTGCAGTGATCAAGGAGCTTTAAGGAGATAGCAATGTTGAGGTCTTGTGAATAGACAACCGCACCCACCCCTTCCTTTGTCTTTGATCCATCTGTGAAGATGCGCAGAGGATCTCTGTGTTTGCATTTCAGTCATTCAGTCCGATCTGGGGGGAATACTGACTAAGAATTTCTTTTCAAAGATGGCCTGGGGTAGTAGGCGGTCGGTGTCGCTAGGTAGGAAATTGAATTCCTTGAGAATGGTTGAGTGGCCAGTGTTGAGTTCGGAACACAATCGAAGTGTTTTGAGTCTCATGGCTGTGCTTGCTGCTGCTTGTGTCCCAAATATTTCCAGAGGTGGGAGATGGAGGAGAATGTTCAGTGCGTCTGACGGAGTACTTCTTAGTGCCCCGCTGATACACAGGCAGGCCAGTCTTTGTACTCGGTTGAGTGCATTGTAGTTTATAGCCTTGTTTAGTGCTGTCCAACAAATTGAGACACCATACGGAAGTGTCGGTTTGACAATAGAGGTGTAAAACACACTTTGTCTTAAACTACACTGTTTTGGCTGCACTCACTTTCGAAATTAGTTTTCAATGTTTCCGAACCTTGTTTCAGCGGAACACGAATCATTTCGCTTCACGGAGGTATGCTGCTGACTGTATAGAGCTAAGATTTCGTGCGGGAAACAGCTGTTAGTGTGAAATAAAGAACCTATTGGGAAACGCAAACGTTTTTCAAAGCAAGAGTAACATAGCAGTTCAAACGACAAAGGCATACAAGCAAAGTATACTTTTGACGATTACGAACAGATTATCTGTTTCAAATTTCCATCGGATTGAAATAAGGAGCTTTATCTCCTGATGCGTCCAAGATCTAACATTTCTTAAATTACAGAACTTCAATTAATTAGTTTTTGTTTGCTCTAACTTTAAGTCACTTCTTCTTCGCACATTTTCTTCCCCGAAACAAACACCGTCCCCGTAAAGTCAGCAATTGAAAAAAAGCAACATGATTTTGAAGTTTGCTTAATTTTGCATATATTTGCAAAAAATATTTGCGCTACTGCGATTTAGATCTGTTTGCTTTATCGTATATGCATTTCCGAATGATATGCTTTGCAAAATTTGCGCAAAGTTTGCATTTCCGAATAGGCCCAAACCTTCGCCCACCCAGCACTGCATTCACAAAATATACTTTGTTATACTCAAGCACAAATATTGTTAAGTTATGTGATCCTCTTTCGTACATATGCAAACATACGCAAGCAAGTGTAGACAACCCAAACCACGTTGAAAACGGGTTCACGATTTTTAAGGGTCTTAAAGGGAATTTCATAAATTTGCATACAATGTCAAAACCAACATTAATAAAGATTTTCGTTTTCATTTTCAGAACAACACACAGTCTCAGCCGCAACAAGGCATGATGCAAGGTAACACCAGCCAGCAACAGTATTGGTCACAGTACTCATATGGAAATCAAGGCGGTACCACCGGAATGGGCACTCACTCCAACTCGGATGGGTCTTCAAAAAAATAAAACATACAAACATACTAAGCTCTGAGGAAACATAAACAAAAAACAATAAACGAAAAACAAAAACACACATGCACATTGTTGTCAACCAAAATCTTGTACGAAATGCATTTTCGTTGTACTCTCAGCAGTAAAACAAACATACAATTACAAAAGAAAAAAACAGATCTTATTACAAATAAACAAACAAACAAAAAGAATACGTTTTATTAGTCTGTTGTCAATAACGATCAACTATACACACAAATCTAATCGTGTGATTGACGATTCTTTTTAGAAATCACTTGAGAAGTGTGTAAAATAAATTCAAACAAAATTGTTCGTACTTGCTTTCCTCGCCTCCACCCTCACCACCCACTCTTCACGACGGTTTATTCATTTAACAAATTCTCTTTCTCGTCCTTTGCTCCTTTTCATTTGGGCGCCTCAAAGACAGGCCGAACTCAGCTAATGCAAGAAAATAGATGAAATTGATGTAAAGTACAAGTATTTCTAAACGCAATTAATGTTAACGTGTTAGTGTACAAGAAACAAGAGAAAATATAACCTTAGTTGGTAAAAGAAGAACGCATGTATTTACATTAGATGGTTGTCATGTGTCCCGTAGAATGTAAGCGGCACCACTGGGTGTCTGCTTCATTTAAATAATCCATCTGTTGTGCTTTCTTGATCGTTATATGTATATCGCGAGGAAGTGTAATAATCAATCGATTTTATTTTTCCTGAAGTACACAAGAATTTTTAAACAATTTATTACTTTAACTACAACTAACATAAGTCCACAAAGAGAATGAGAGGTAGCAGATGCAGAGACGCATTTAGAAATTTACAAGGTCTCTGAAAACAAAACTTGCGTTTTTCTAGTGCATACGTATATGTTTCATGATTTTGATGAAATCGTAGAATATTCTTTGTCCATTACAAGATACAAATAAAATATAGTGAACCTATAGAAAAAATGTGGCTTTCATTTGCAAAAGAAAACTGTCGGCGCACTCTCCTTGCTGTTGGTACATGAATGTGAAACAAAAATCAAAAACGTCCCATTCAGGCGATGTTTCGCAAGCGTTTGACAAAAATTGGCACGGGGCTTTAAACATAAGCGATATCGACTTTAGTAACTGCCAGAATGCAAGAAAATCGTAACGTACTTTGGATCGGCTACACGAATGGACGAGCACTTGGCGTATTGAACTAAAACTGTTCTTTGTATAATAATTATTCTTATCTACTTACGTTGGTTGCCCGCTTTTATAAATGATGTTCAAATACACGCTTCTAAAGCAAAATACCTCGGGCTGACTTCTCCTTTATATAGACCTGGGCCCCAACCATCAAACCTCTCCAATCACCTGGATCTCTGGTTAGCTGTCTGCAGATTCGCACTCCGCATTGGTTGAGGTCCTTCTGCATTTGGGTGCGCCAAATTAAACATGGGCGTCCTCTGTCCGGAAACCCCTTTTGGTTTCGGTTCCCTTGTCCAGAAACTCCTTTTGGTTCCCTTGTCCAGAAACCCCTTTCGGTTCCCTTGTCCAGAAACCCTTTCGGTTTCGGTTCCCTTGTCCAGAAACCCATTTCGGTTTGCTTGTCCAAAAACCCCTTTCGGTTCCCTTGTCCAGAAACCCCTTTCGGTTCCGTTGTCCAGAAACCCTTTCGGTTTCGGTTCCCTTGTCCAGAAACCCTTTCGGTTTCGGTTCCCTTGTCCAGAAACCCCTTTCGGTTTCGGTTCCCTTGTCCAGAAACCCCTTTCGGTTTGCTTGTCCAGAAACCCTTTCGGTTTCGGTTCCCTTGTGCAGAAACCCATTTCGGTTTGCTTGTCCAGAAAACCTTTCGGTTTGCTTGTCCAGAAACCCTTTCGGTTTCGGTTCCCTTGTGCAGAAACCCATTTCGGTTTGCTTGTCCAGAAATCCTTTCGGTTTCGGTTCCCTTGTCCAGAAACCCATTTCGTTTTGCTTGTCCAGAAACCCCTTTCTGTTTCCTTGACCAGAAACCCCTTTCGGATCCCTTGTCCAGAAACCTCTTTCGGTTTCGGTTCCCTTGTCCAGAAACCCCTTTCGGTTCCCTTGTTCAGAAACCCCTTTCGGTTTGCTTGTCCAGAAACCCCTTTCGGTTCCCTTGTCCAGAAACCCTTTCGGTTTCGGTTCCCTTGTTCAGAAACCCCTTTCGGTTTGCTTGTCCAGAAACCCCTTTCGGTTCCCTTGTCCAGAAACCCCTTTCGGTTGGCTTGTCCAAAAACCCCTTTCGGTTCCCTTGTCCAGAAACCCTTTCGGTTTGCTTGTCCAGAAACCCCTTTCGGTTCCCTTGTTCAGAAACCCCTTTCGGTTTGCTTGTCCAGAAACCCCTTTCGGTTCCCTTGTCCAGAAACCCCTTTCGGTTCCCTTGTCTTGAAACTCCTTTCGGTTTGCTTGTCCAGCAACCCCTTTCGGTTGGCTCGTCCAAAAACCCTTTTCGGTTCCCTTGTCCAGAAACCCTTTCGGTTTCGGTTCCCTTGTCCAGAAACCCCTTTCGGTTTCGGTTCCCTTGTCCAAAAACCCTTTCGGTTTGCTTGTCCAGAAACCCCTTTCGGTTGGCTTGTCCAGAAACCCCTTTCGGTTCCCTTGTCCAGAAACCCCTTTCAGTTCCCTTGTCCAGAAACCCCCTTCGGTTTCGGTTCTCTTGTCCAGAAACCCCTTTCGGTTTCCTTGTCCAGAAACCCCTTTCGGTTCTCTTGTCCAGAAACCCCTTTCGGTTTCGGTTCCCTTGTCCAGAAACCCTTTCGGTTTGCTTGTCCAGAAACCTCTTTCGGTTCCCTTGTCCAGAAACCCTTACGGTTTCCTTGTCCAGAAACCCTTTCGGTTTGCTCGTCCAGAAACCCCTTTCGGTTTGCTTGTATTGAAACCCCTTTCGGTTCCCTTGTCCAGAAACCCCCTTCGGTTTCCTTGTCCAGAAACCCCTTTCGGTTCTCTTGACCAGAAACCCCTTTCGGTTTCGGTTCTCTGTCCAGAAACCCTTTCGGTTTGCTTGTCCAGAAACCCTTTTCGGTTGGCTTGTCCAAAAACCCCTTACGGTTCCCTTGTCCAGAAACCCTTTCGGTTTCGGTTCCCTTGTCCAGAAACCCCATTTCGGTTCCCTTGTCCAAAAATCCTTTCGGTTTGCTTGTCCAGAAACCCTTTCGGTTTGCTTGTCCTGAAACCCCTTTCGGTTTGCTTGTCCAGAAACCCCCCTCGGTTTCCTTGTCCAGAAACCCTTTCGGTTTCGGTTCCCTTGTCCAGAAACCCTTTCGGTTTCGGTTCCCTTGTCCAGAAACCCCATTTCGGTTCCCTTGTCCAAAAATCCTTTCGGTTTGCTTGTCCAGAAACCCTTTCGGTTTGCTTGTCCAGAAACCCCTTTCGGTTCCCTTGTCTTGAAACTCCTTTCGGTTTGCTTGTCCAGAAACCCCTTTCGGTTCCCTTGTCCAGAAACCCCTTTCAGTTCCCTTGTCCAGAAACCCCTTTCGGTTCCCTTGTCCAGGAACCCTTTCGGTTTCGGTTCCCTTGTCCAGAAACCCATTTCGGTTTCGGTTCCCTTAGCCAAACCTTTCGGTTTGCTTGTCCAGAAACACCTTTCGGTTCCCTTGTCTTGAAACTCCTTTCGGTTTGCTTGTCCAGAAACCCCTTTCGGTTCCCTTGTCCAGAAACCCCTATCAGTTCCCTTGTCCAGAAACCCCTTTCAGTTCCCTTGTCCAGAAACCCCTTTCGGTTCAATTGTCCAGAAACCCTTTCGGTTTGCTTGTCCAGAAACCCCTTTCGGTTGGCTTGTCCAAAAACCCCTTTCGGTTCCCTTGTCCAGAAACCCCCTTCGGTTCCCTTGTCCTGAAACTCCTTTCGGCTTGCTAATCCAGAAACCCTTTCGGTTTGCTTGTCCAGAAACCCTTTTCGGCTCCCTTGTCCAGAAACCCTTTTCGGTTGGCTTGTTCAGAAACCCCTTTCGGTTCCCTTGTCCAGAAACCCTTTTCGGTTCCCTTCTCCAGAAACCCTTTCGGTTTGCTTGTCCAGAAACCCCTTTCGGTTTGCTTGTCCAGAAACCCATTTCGGTTCCCTTGTCCAGAAACCCCTTTCGGTTCCCTTGTCCAGAAACCTTTTTTGTTTCGGTTCCCTTGTCCAGAAACCCCCTTCGGTTCCCTTGTCTTGAAACTCCTTTCGGTTTGCTTGTCCAGAAACCGCTTTCGGTTCCGTTGTCCAGAAACCCCTTTCGGTTCCCTTGTCCAGAAACCTTTTCGGTTTCGGTTCCCTTGTCCAGAAACCCCCTTCGGTTCCCTTGTCTTGAAACTCCTTTCGGTTTGCTAGTCCAGAAACCCTTTCGGTTTGCTTGTCCAGAAACCCCTTTCGGTTTGCTTGTCCAGAAACCCCTTTCGGTTCCCTTGTCCAGAAACCCTTTCGGTTTGCTTGTCCAGAAACCCCTTTCGGTTCCCTTCTCCAAAAACCCCTTTCGGTTCCCTTGTCCAGAAACCTTTTCGGTTTCGGTTCCCTTGTCCAGAAACCCCCTTCGGTTCCCTTGTCTTGAAACTCCTTTCGGTTTGCTAGTCCAGAAACCCTTTCGGTTTGCTTGTCCAGAAACAATTTCGGTTTGCTTGTCCAGAAACCGCTTCCGGTTCCCTTGTCCAGAAACCCCTTTCGGTTCCCTTGTCCAGAAACCCTTTTCGGTTCCCTTGTCCAGAAACCCTTTCGGTTTGCTTGTCCAGAAACCCCTTTCGGTTTGCTTGTCCAGAAACCCATTTCGGTTCCCTTGTCCAGAAACCCCTTTCGGTTCCCTTGTCCAGAAACCCCTTTCGGTTTTCTTTTCCAGAAACCCCTTTCGGTTTGCTTGTCCAGATACCCCTTTCGGTTCCCTTGTCCAGAAACCCCTTTCGGTTCGCTTGTCCAAGAACCCCCTTCGGTTCCCTTGTCCAGAAACCCTTTCGGTTTCGGTTCCCTTGCCCAGAAACCCCCTTCGGTTCCCTTGTCTTGAAACTCCTTTCGGTTTGCTTGTCCAGAAACCCCTTTCGGTTCCGTTGTCCAGAAACCCCTTTCGGTTTGCTTGTCCAGAAACCCCTTTCGGTTTGCTTGTCCAGAAACCCCTTTCGGTTCCCTTGTCCAGAAACCCTTTCGGCTTGCTTGTCCAGAAACCCCTTTCGTTTCCCTTGTCCAGAAACCCTTTCGGTTTCGGTTCCCTTGTCCAGAAACCCCTTTCGGTTGGCTTGTCCAAAAAACCTTTTCGGTTCCCTTGTCCAGAAACCCTTTCGGTTTGCTTGTCAAGAAACCGCTTTCGGTTGGCTTGTCCAAAAACCCCTTTCGGTTCCCTTGTCCAGAAATCCTTTCGGTTTCGGTTCCCTTGTCCAGAAACCCCCTTCGGTTCCCTTGTCCTAAAACTCCTTTCGGTTTGCTAGTCCAGAAACCTTTTCGGTTTGCTTGTCCAGAAACCCCCTTCGGTTCCCCTGTCCAGAAACCCCTTTCGGTTCCCTTGTCCAGAAACCCCTTTCGGTTCCCTTGTTCAGAAACCCCTTTCGGTTCCCTTGTCCAGAAACCCTTTTCGGTTCCCTTGTCCAGAAACCCTTTCGGTTTGCTTGTCCAGAAACCCCTTTCGGTTTGCTTGTCCAGAAACCCATTTCGGTTCCCTTGTCCAGAAACCCCTTTCGGTTCCCTTGTCCAGAAACCCCCTTCGGTTCCCTTGTCTTGAAACTCCTTTCGGTTTTCTTGTCCAGAAACCCCTTTCGATTTGCTTGTCCAGAAACCCTTTTCGGTTCCCTTGTCCAGAAACCCTTTCGGTTCCCTTGTCCAGAAACCCCTTTCCGTTTGCTTGTCCAGAAACCCCTTTCGTTTCCCTTGTCCAGAAACCCCTTTCGGTTCCCTTGTCCAGAAACCCCTTTCGGTTCCCTTGTCCAGAAACCCTTTCGGTTTGCTTGTCCAGAAACCCCTTTCGGTCTGCTTGCTCAGAAACCCCTTTCGGTTCCCTTGTCCAGAAACCCCATTCGGTTTGCTTGTCCAGAAACCCCTTTCGGTTCCCTTGTCCAGAAACCCTTTCGGTTTCGGTTCCCTTGTCCAGAAACCCCCATCGGTTCCCTTGTCTTGGAACTCCTTTCGGTTTGCTTGTCCAGAAACCCTTTCGGTTTGCTTGTCCAGAAACCCCTTTCGCTTTGCTTGTTCAGAAACCCCTTTTGGTTCCCTTGTCCAGAAACCCGTTTCGATTCCCTTGTCCAAAAACCCTTTCGGTTTGCTTGTCCAGAAACCCCTTTCGGTTTGCTTGTCCAGAAACCCATTTCGGTTCCCTTGTCCAGAAACCCCTTTCGGTTTCGGTTCCTTTGTCCAGAAACCCTTTCGGTTCCCTTGTCAAGAAACCCCTTTCGGTTTGCTTGTCCAGAAACCCCCTTCGGTTCCCTTGTCCAGAAACCCTTTCGGTTTCGGTTCCCTTGTCCAGAAACCCTTTCGGTTTCGATTCCCTTGTCCAGAAACCCTTTCGGTTTTGGTTCCCTTGTCCAGAAACCCGTTCGGTTTGCTTGTCCAGAAACCCTTTCGGTTTGCTTGTCCAGAAACCCCTTTCGGTTGGCTTGTCCAAAAACCCCTTTCGGTTTTCTTGTCCAGAAACCCTTTCGGTTTGCTTGTCCAGAAACTCCTTTCCGGTTGGCTTGTCCAAAAACCCCTTTCGGTTCCCTTGTCCAGAAACCCCTTTCAGTTCCCTTGTCCAGAAACCCCATTCGGTTCCCTTGCCCAGAAACCCCTTTCGGTTTCCTTGTCCAGAAACCCCTTTCGGTTCTCTTGTCCAGAAACCCCTTTCGGTTTCGGTTCCCTTGTCCAGAAACCCTTTCGGTTTGCTTGTCCAGAAACCTCTTTCGGTTCCCTTGTCCAGAAACCCTTACGGTTTCCTTGTCCAGAAACCCTTTCCGTTTGCTCGTCCAGAAACCCCTTTCGGTTTGCTTGTCCAGAAACCCCTTTCGGTTTGCTTGTATTGAAACCCCTTTCGGTTCCCTTGTCCAGAAACCCCTTTCGGTTTCCTTGTCCAGAAACCCCTTTCGGTTCTCTTGTCCAGAAACCAATTTCGGTTTCGGTTCCCTTGTCCAGAAAACCTTTCGGTTTGCTTGTCCAGAAACCCTTTTCGGTTGGCTTGTCCAAAAACCCCTTACGGTTCCCTTGTCCAGAAACCCTTTCGGTTTCGGTTCCCTTGTCCAGAAACCCCATTTCGGTTCCCTTGTCCAAAAATCCTTTCGGCTTGCTTGTCCAGAAACCCTTTCGGTTTGCTTGTCCTGAAACCCCTTTCGGTTTGCTTGTCCAGAAACCCATTTCGGTTTGCTTGTCCAGAAATCCCCTTCGGTTCCCTTGTCCAGAAACCCTTTCGGTTTCGGTTCCCTTGTCCAGAAACCCCTTTCGGTTTGCTTGTCCAGAAACCCCTTTCGGTTCCCTTGTCTTGAAACTCCTTTCGGTTTGCTTGTCCAGAAACCCCTTTCGGTTCCTTTGTCCAGAAACCCCTTTCAGTTCCCTTGTCCAGAAACCCCTTTCGGTTTCGGTTCCCTTGTCCAAACCTTTCGGTTTGCTTGTCCAGAAACCCCTTTCGGTTCCCTTGTCTTGAAACTCCTTTCGGTTTGCTCGTCCAGAAACCCCTTTCGGTTCCCTTGTCCAGAAACCCCTATCAGTTCCCTTGTCCAGAAACCCCTTTCAGTTCCCTTGTCCAGAAACCCCTTTCGGTTCCCTTGTCCAGAAACCCTTTCGGTTTGCTTGTCCAGAAACCCCTTTCGGTTGGCTTGTCCAAAAACCCCTTTCGGTTCCCTTGTCCAGAAACCCCCTTCGGTTCCCTTGTCCTGAAACTCCTTTCGGTTTGCTAGTCCAGAAACCCTTTCGGTTTGCTTGTCCAGAAACCCTTTTTGGCTCCCTTGTCCAGAAACCCTTTTCGGTTGGCTTGTCCAGAAACCCCTTTCGGTTTGCTTGTCCAGAAACCCATTTCGGTTCCCTTGTCCAGAAACCCCTTTCGGTTCCCTTGTCCAGAAACCATTTTGGTTTCGGTTCCCTTGTCCAGAAACCCCCTTCGGTTCCCTTGTCTTGAAACTCCTTTCGGTTTGCTTGTCCAGAAACCCCTTTCGGTTCCGTTGTCCAGAAACCCCTTTCGGTTCCCTTGTCTTGAAACTACTTTCGGTTTGCTTGTCCAGAAACCCCTTTCGGTTCCGTTGTCCAGAAACCCCTTTCGGTTTGCTTGTCCAGAAACCCCTTTCGGTTTGCTTGTCAAGAAACCCCTTTCGGTTCCCTTGTCCAGAAACCCTTTCGGTTTGCTTGTCCAAAAACCCCTTTCGGTTCCCTTCTCCAGAAACCCCTTTCGGTTCCCTTGTCCAGAAACCCTTTCGGTTTCGGTTCGCTTGTCCAGAAACCCTTTCGGTTTGCTTGTTCAGAAACATCTTTCGGTTGGCTTGTCCAAAAACCTTTTTCGGTTCCCTTGTCCAGAAACCTTTTCGGTTTCGGTTCCCTTGTCCAGAAACCCCCTTCGGTTCCCTTGTCTTGAAACTCTTTCGGTTTGCTAGTCCAGAAACCCTTTCGGTTTGCTTGTCCAGAAAGCCTTTTGGTTTGCTTGTCCAGAAACCGCTTCCGGTTCCCTTATCCAGAAACCCCTTTCGGTTCCCTTGTCCAGAAACCCTTTTCGGTTCCCTTGTCCAGAAACCCTTTCGGTTTGCTTGTCCAGAAACCCCTTTCGGTTGGCTTGTCCAGAAACCCATTTCGGTTCCCTTGTCCAGAAACCCCTTTCGGTTCCCTTGTCCAGAAACCCCTTTCGGTTTTCTTTTCCAGAAACCCCTTTCGGTTTTCTTTTCCAGAAACCCCTTTCGGTTTGCTTGTCCAGAAACCCCTTTCGGTTCCCTTGTCCAGAAACCCTTTCGGTTTGCTTGTCCAGAAACCCCTTTCGGTTCGCTTGTCCAAAAACCCCCTTCGAATCCCTTGTCCAGAAACCCTTTCGGTTTCGGTTCCCTTGTCCAGAAACCCCTTTCGGTTGGCTTGTCCAAAACCCCTTTCGGTTCCCTTGTCCAGAAACCCTTTCGGTTTCGGTTCCCTTGTCCAGAAACCCCATTCGGTTTGCTTGTCCAGAAACCCATTTCGGTTCCCTTGTCCAGAAACCCCTTTCGGTTCCCTTGTCCAGAAACCATTTTGGTTTCGGTTCCCTTGTCCAGAAACCCCCTTCGGTTCCCTTGTCTTGAAACTCCTTTCGGTTTGCTTGTCCAGAAACCCCTTTCGGTTCCGTTGTCCAGAAACCCCTTTCGGTTTGCTTGTCCAGAAACCCCTTTCGGTTTGCTTGTCAAGAAACCCCTTTCGGTTCCCTTGTCCAGAAACCCTTTCGGTTTGCTTGTCCAAAAACCCCTTTCGGTTCCCTTCTCCAGAAACCCCTTTCGGTTCCCTTGTCCAGAAACCCTTTCGGTTTCCTTGTCCAGAAACCCCTTTCGGTTCTCTTGTCCAGAAACCCTTTCGGTTTGCTTGTCCAGAAACCCTTTCGGTTTCGGTTCTCTTGTCCAAAACCCTTTCAGTTTTGGTTCCCTTGTCCAGAAACCCTTTCGGTTTCCTTGTCCAGAAACCTTTCGGTTTCCTTGTCCAGAAACCTTTCGGTTTCGGTTCCCTTGTCCAGAAACCCCGTTCGGTTCCCTTGTCCAGAAACCCTTTTCGGATCCCTTGTCCAGAAACCCCTTTCAGTTCCCTTGTCCAGAAACCCCTTTCGGTTCCCTTGTCCAAAAACCCTTTAGGTTTCGGTTCCCTTGTCCAGAAACCCCTTTCGGTTTCGGTTCCCTTGTCTAGAAACCCTTTCGGTTTCGGTTCTCTTGTCCAGAAACCCTTTCGGTTTTGGTTCCCTTGTCCAGAAACCCTTTCCGTTTCCTTGTCCAGAAACCCTTTCGGTTTCGGTTCCCTTGTCCAGAAACCCCTTTCGGTTTGCTTGTCCAGAAGCCCCTTTAGGTTCCCTTGTCCAGAAACCCTTACGGTTTCCTTGTCCAGAAACCCTTTCGGTTTGCTTGTCCAGAAACCCCTTTCGGTTTGCTTGTCCAGAAACCCCTTTCGGTTTGCTTGTCCAGAAACCCCTTTCGGCTCCCTTGTCCAGAAACCCCTTTCGGTTTTCTTGTCCAGAAACCCCTTTCGGTTCCCTTGTCCAAAAACCCTTTCGGTTTGCTTGTCCAGAAACCCTTTCGGTTTGCTTGTCCAGAAACCCCTTTCGGTTTGCTTGTCCAGAAACCCATTTCGGTTGGCTTGTCCAGAAACCCCTTTCGGTTCCCTTGTCCACAAACCCCTTTCGGTTTGCTTGTCCAGAAACCCCTTTCGGTTCCCTTGTCCAGAAACCCCTTTCGGTTCCCTTGTCTTGAAACTCCTTTCGGTTTGCTTGTCCAGCAACCCCTTTCGGTTCCCTTGTCCAGAAACCCCTTTCGGTTCCCTTGTCCAGAAACCCTTTCGGTTTCGGTTCCCTTTTCCAGAAACCCCTTTCGGTTTCGGTTCCCTTGTCCAAAAACCCTTTCGGTTTGCTTGTCCAGAAACCCCTTTCGGTTGGCTTGTCCAAAAACCCCTTTCGGTTCCCTTGTCCAGAAACCCCTTTCAGTTCCCTTGTCCAGAAACCCCTTTCGGTTCCCTTGTCCAGAAACCCTTTTCGGTTTCCTTGTCCAGAAACCCCTTTCGGTTTCCTTGTCCAGAAACCCCTTTCGGTTCTCTTGTCCAGAAACCCCTTTCGGTTTCGGTTCCCTTGTCCAGAAACCCTTTCGGTTTGCTTGTCCAGAAACCTCTTTCGGTTCCCTTGTCCAGAAACCCTTACGGTTTCCTTGTCCAGAAACCCTTTCGGTTTGCTCGTCCAGAAACCCCTTTCCGTTTGCTTGTCCAGAAACCCCTTTCGGTTTGCTTGTATTAAAGCCCCTTTCGGTTCCCTTGTCCAGAAACCCCTTTCGGTTTCCTTGTCCAGAAACCCTTTTCGGTTGGCTTGTCCAAAAACCCCTTACGGTTCCCTTGTCCAGAAACCCTTTCGGTTTCGGTTCCCTTGTCCAGAAACCCTTTCGGTTTGCTTGTTCAGAAACATCTTTCGGTTGGCTTGTCCAAAAACCCCTTTCGGTTCCCTTGTCCAGAAACCTTTTCGGTTTCGGTTCCCTTGTCCAGAAACCCCCTTCGGTTCCCTTGTCTTGAAACTCCTTTCGGTTTGCTAGTCCAGAAACCCTTTCGGTTTGCTTGTCCAGAAACCCTTTCGGTTTGCTTGTCCAGAAACCGCTTCCGGTTCCCTTATCCAGAAACCCCTTTCGGTTCCCTTGTCCAGAAACCCTTTTCGGTTCCCTTGTCCAGAAACCCCTTTCGGTTTCGGTTCCCTTGTCCAGAAACCCTTTCGGTTTGCTTGTCCAGAAACCTCTTTCGGTTCCCTTGTCCAGAAACCCTTCCGGTTTCCTTGTCCAGAAACCCTTTCGGTTTGCTCGTCCAGAAACCCCTTTCGGTTGGCTTGTCCAAAAACCCCTTTCGGTTCCCTTGTCCAGAAACCCCTTTCAGTTCCCTTGTCCAGAAACCCCATTCGGTTCCCTTGCCCAGAAACCCCTTTCGGTTTCCTTGTCCAGAAACCCCTTTCGGTTCTCTTGTCCAGAAACCCCTTTCGGTTTCGGTTCCCTTGTCCAGAAACCCTTTCGGTTTGCTTGTCCAGAAACCTCTTTCGGTTCCCTTGTCCAGAAACCCTTACGGTTTCCTTGTCCAGAAACCCTTTCGGTTTGCTCGTCCAGAAACCCCTTTCGGTTTGCTTGTCCAGAAACCCCTTTCGGTTTGCTTGTATTGAAACCCCTTTCGGTTCCCTTGTCCAGAAACCCCTTTCGGTTTCCTTGTCCAGAAACCCCTTTCGGTTCTCTTGTCCAGAAACCAATTTCGGTTTCGGTTCCCTTGTCCAGAAAACCTTTCGGTTTGCTTGTCCAGAAACCCTTTTCGGTTGGCTTGTCCAAAAACCCCTTACGGTTCCCTTGTCCAGAAACCCTTTCGGTTTCGGTTCCCTTGTCCAGAAACCCCATTTCGGTTCCCTTGTCCAAAAATCCTTTCGGCTTGCTTGTCCAGAAACCCTTTCGGTTTGCTTGTCCTGAAACCCCTTTCGGTTTGCTTGTCCAGAAACCCATTTCGGTTTGCTTGTCCAGAAATCCCCTTCGGTTCCCTTGTCCAGAAACCCTTTCGGTTTCGGTTCCCTTGTCCAGAAACCCCTTTCGGTTTGCTTGTCCAGAAACCCCTTTCGGTTCCCTTGTCTTGAAACTCCTTTCGGTTTGCTTGTCCAGAAACCCCTTTCGGTTCCTTTGTCCAGAAACCCCTTTCAGTTCCCTTGTCCAGAAACCCCTTTCGGTTTCGGTTCCCTTGTCCAAACCTTTCGGTTTGCTTGTCCAGAAACCCCTTTCGGTTCCCTTGTCTTGAAACTCCTTTCGGTTTGCTCGTCCAGAAACCCCTTTCGGTTCCCTTGTCCAGAAACCCCTATCAGTTCCCTTGTCCAGAAACCCCTTTCAGTTCCCTTGTCCAGAAACCCCTTTCGGTTCCCTTGTCCAGAAACCCTTTCGGTTTGCTTGTCCAGAAACCCCTTTCGGTTGGCTTGTCCAAAAACCCCTTTCGGTTCCCTTGTCCAGAAACCCCCTTCGGTTCCCTTGTCCTGAAACTCCTTTCGGTTTGCTAGTCCAGAAACCCTTTCGGTTTGCTTGTCCAGAAACCCTTTTTGGCTCCCTTGTCCAGAAACCCTTTTCGGTTGGCTTGTCCAGAAACCCCTTTCGGTTTGCTTGTCCAGAAACCCATTTCGGTTCCCTTGTCCAGAAACCCCTTTCGGTTCCCTTGTCCAGAAACCATTTTGGTTTCGGTTCCCTTGTCCAGAAACCCCCTTCGGTTCCCTTGTCTTGAAACTCCTTTCGGTTTGCTTGTCCAGAAACCCCTTTCGGTTCCGTTGTCCAGAAACCCCTTTCGGTTCCCTTGTCTTGAAACTACTTTCGGTTTGCTTGTCCAGAAACCCCTTTCGGTTCCGTTGTCCAGAAACCCCTTTCGGTTTGCTTGTCCAGAAACCCCTTTCGGTTTGCTTGTCAAGAAACCCCTTTCGGTTCCCTTGTCCAGAAACCCTTTCGGTTTGCTTGTCCAAAAACCCCTTTCGGTTCCCTTCTCCAGAAACCCCTTTCGGTTCCCTTGTCCAGAAACCCTTTCGGTTTCGGTTCCCTTGTCCAGAAACCCTTTCGGTTTGCTTGTTCAGAAACATCTTTCGGTTGGCTTGTCCAAAAACCTTTTTCGGTTCCCTTGTCCAGAAACCTTTTCGGTTTCGGTTCCCTTGTCCAGAAACCCCCTTCGGTTCCCTTGTCTTGAAACTCTTTCGGTTTGCTAGTCCAGAAACCCTTTCGGTTTGCTTGTCCAGAAAGCCTTTTGGTTTGCTTGTCCAGAAACCGCTTCCGGTTCCCTTATCCAGAAACCCCTTTCGGTTCCCTTGTCCAGAAACCCTTTTCGGTTCCCTTGTCCAGAAACCCTTTCGGTTTGCTTGTCCAGAAACTCCTTTCGGTTGGCTTGTCCAGAAACCCATTTCGGTTCCCTTGTCCAGAAACCCCTTTCGGTTCCCTTGTCCAGAAACCCCTTTCGGTTTTCTTTTCCAGAAACCCCTTTCGGTTTTCTTTTCCAGAAACCCCTTTCGGTTTGCTTGTCCAGAAACCCCTTTCGGTTCCCTTGTCCAGAAACCCTTTCGGTTTGCTTGTCCAGAAACCCCTTTCGGTTCGCTTGTCCAAAAACCCCCTTCGAATCCCTTGTCCAGAAACCCTTTCGGTTTCGGTTCCCTTGTCCAGAAACCCCTTTCGGTTGGCTTGTCCAAAACCCCTTTCGGTTCCCTTGTCCAGAAACCCTTTCGGTTTCGGTTCCCTTGTCCAGAAACCCCATTCGGTTTGCTTGTCCAGAAACCCATTTCGGTTCCCTTGTCCAGAAACCCCTTTCGGTTCCCTTGTCCAGAAACCATTTTGGTTTCGGTTCCCTTGTCCAGAAACCCCCTTCGGTTCCCTTGTCTTGAAACTCCTTTCGGTTTGCTTGTCCAGAAACCCCTTTCGGTTCCGTTGTCCAGAAACCCCTTTCGGTTTGCTTGTCCAGAAACCCCTTTCGGTTTGCTTGTCAAGAAACCCCTTTCGGTTCCCTTGTCCAGAAACCCTTTCGGTTTGCTTGTCCAAAAACCCCTTTCGGTTCCCTTCTCCAGAAACCCCTTTCGGTTCCCTTGTCCAGAAACCCTTTCGGTTTCGGTTCCCTTGTCCAGAAACCCTTTCGGTTTGCTTGTTCAGAAACATCTTTCGGTTGGCTTGTCCAAAAACCTTTTTCGGTTCCCTTGTCCAGAAACCTTTTCGGTTTCGGTTCCCTTGTCCAGAAACCCCCTTCGGTTCCCTTGTCTTGAAACTCCTTTCGGTTTGCTAGTCCAGAAACCCTTTCGGTTTGCTTGTCCAGAAAGCCTTTTGGTTTGCTTGTCCAGAAACCGCTTCCGGTTCCCTTATCCAGAAACCCCTTTCGGTTCCCTTGTCCAGAAACCCTTTTCGGTTCCCTTGTCCAGAAACCCTTTCGGTTTGCTTGTCCAGAAACCCCTTTCGGTTGGCTTGTCCAGAAACCCATTTCGGTTCCCTTGTCCAGAAACCCCTTTCGGTTCCCTTGTCCAGAAACCCCTTTCGGTTTTCTTTTCCAGAAACCCCTTTCGGTTTTCTTTTCCAGAAACCCCTTTCGGTTTGCTTGTCCAGAAACCCCTTTCGGTTCCCTTGTCCAGAAACCCTTTCGGTTTGCTTGTCCAGAAACCCCTTTCGGTTCCCTTGTCCAGAAACCCTTTCGGTTTCGGTTCCCTTGTCCAGAAACCCCTTTCGGTTGGCTTGTCCAAAACCCCTTTCGGTTCCCTTGTCCAGAAACCCCTTTCAGTTCCCTTGTCCAGAAACCCCTTTCGGTTCCATTGTCCAGAAACCCTTTCGGTTTCGGTTCCCTTGTCCAGAAACCCCCTTCGGTTCCCTTGTCTTGAAACTCCTTTCGGTTTGCTAGTCCAGAAACCTTTTCGGTTTGCTTGTCCAGAAACCCCCTTCGGTTCCCTTGTCTTGAAACTCCTTTCGGTTTGCTAGTCCAGAAACCTTTTCGGTTTGCTTGTCCAAAAAACCTTTTCGGTTCCCTTGTCCAGAAACCCTTTCAGTTTGCTTGTCCAGAAACCGCTTTCGGTTGGCTTGTCCAAAAACCCCTTTCGGTTCCCTTGTCCAGAAATCCTTTCGGTTTCGGTTCCCTTGTCCAGAAACCCCCTTCGGTTCCCTTGTCTTGAAACTCCTTTCGGTTTGCTAGTCCAGAAACCTTTTCGGTTTGCTTGTCCAGAAACCCCTTTCGGTTCCCCTGTCCAGAAACCCCTTTCGGTTCCCTTGTCCAGAAACCCTTTTCGGTTGGCTTGTTCAGAAACCCCTTTCGGTTCCCTTGCCCAGAAACCCTTTTCGGTTCCCTTGTCCAGAAACCCTTTCGGTTTGCTTGTCCAGAAACCCCTTTCGGTTTGCTTGTCCAGAAACCCATTTCGGTTCCCTTGTCCAGAAACCCTTTCGGTTCCCTTGTCCAGAAACCCCTTTCCGTTTGCTTGTCCAGAAACCCCTTTCGTTTCCCTTGTCCAGAAACCCCTTTCGGTTCCCTTGTCCAGAAACCCCTTTCGGTTCCCTTGTCCAGAAACCCTTTCGGTTTGCTTGTCCAGAAACCCCTTTCGGTCTGCTTGCTCAGAAACCCCTTTCGGTTCCCTTGTCCAGAAACCCCATTCGGTTTGCTTGTCCAGAAACCCCTTTCGGTTCCCTTGTCCAGAAACCCCCTTCGGTTCCCTTGTCTTGGAACTCCTTTCGGTTTGCTTGTCCAGAAACCCTTTCGGTTTGCTTGTCCAGAAACCATTTTCGCTTTGCTTGTCCAGAAACCCCTTTTGGTTCCCTTGTCCAGAAACCCCTTTCGGTTCCCTTGTCCAGAAACCCTTTCGGTTTGCTTGTCCAGAAACCCTTTCGGTTTGCTTGTCCAGAAACCCCTTTCGGTTTGCTTGTCCAGAAACCCATTTCGGTTCCCTTGTCCAGAAACCCCTTTCGGTTCCCTTGTCCAGAAACCCCCTTCGGTTCCCTTGTCGTAAAACTCCTTTCGGTTTGCTTGTCCAGAAACCCTTTCGGTTTGCTTGTCCAGAAACCCCTTTCGGTTCCCTTGTCCAGAAACCCTTTCGGTTTCGGTTCCCTTGTCCAGAAACCCCATTCGGTTTGCTTGTCCAGAAACCCCTTTCGGTTAACTTGTCCAGAAACCCCTTTCGGTTCCCTTGTCTTGAAACTCCTTTCGGTTTGCTTGTCCAGAAACCCCTTTCGGTTCCCTTGTCCAGAAACCCCTTTCGGTTCCCTTGTCTAGAAGCCCCTTTCGGTTCCCTTGTCCAGAAACCCCTTTCGGTTTGCTTGTCCAGAAACCCCTTTCGGTTCCCTTGTCTAGAAACCCCCTTCGGTTCCCTTGTCCAGAAACCCTTTCGGTTTCGGTTCCCTTGTCCAGAAACCCTTTCGGTTTCGATTCCCTTGTCCAGAAACCCTTTCGGTTTCGATTCCCTTGTCCAGAAACCCTTTCGGTTTCGATTCCCTTGTCCAGAAAATCCTTTCGGTTCCCTTGTCCAGAAACCCGTTCGGTTTGCTTGTCCAGAAACCCCTTTCGGTTTGCTTGTCCAGAAACCCCTTTCGGTTCCCTTGTCCAGAAACCCTTTCGGTTTGCTTGTCCAGAAACCCCTTTCGGTTGGCTTGTCCAAAAACCCCTTTCGGTTCCCTTGTCCAGAAACCCCTTTCGGTTCCCTTGTCCAGAAACCCTTTCGGTTTTGGTTCCCTTGTCCAGAAACCCTTTCGGTTTGCTTGTCCAGAAACTATTTCGGTTTCGATTCCCTTGTCCAGAAACCCTTTCGGTTCCCTTGTCCAGAAACCCCTTTCGGTTCCCTTGTCCAGAAACCCCTTTCGGTTTGCGTGTCCAGAAACCCCTTTCGGTTCCCTTTCGGTTTCGGTTCCCTTGTCCAGAAACCCCTTTCGGTTCCCTTGTCCAGAAACCCTTTCGGTTTTGGTTCCCTTGTCCAGAAACCCTTTCGGTTTGCTTGTCCAGAAACTATTTCGGTTTCGATTCCCTTGTCCAGAAACCCTTTCGGTTTTCTTGTCCAGAAACCCCTTTCGCTTTGCTTGTCCAGAAACCCCTTTCGGTTCCCTTGTCCAGAAACCCCTTCCGGTTAACTTGTCCAGAAACCCCTTTCGGTTCCCTTGTCTAGAAACTCCTTTCGGTTTGCTTGTCCAGAAACCCCTTTCGGTTCCCTTGTCCAGAAACCCCTTTCGGTTCCCTTGTCTAGAAGCCCCCTTCGGTTCCCTTGTCCAGAAACCCCTTTTCGGTTTGCTTGTCCAGAAACCCCTTTCGGTTCCCTTGTCTAGAAACTCCTTTCGGTTTGCTTGTCCAGAAACCCCTTTCGGTTCCCTTGTCCAGAAACCCCTTTCGGTTCCCTTGTCTAGAAGCCCCCTTCGGTTCCCTTGTCCAGAAACCCCTTTTCGGTTTGCTTGTCCAGAAACCCCTTTCGGTTCCCTTGTCTAGAAGCCCCCTTCGGTTCCCTTGTCCAGAAACCCTTTCGGTTTCGGTTCCCTTGTCCAGAAACCCTTTCGGTTTCGATTCCCTTGTTCAGAAACCCTTTCGGTTTCGATTCCCTTGTCCAGAAACCCCTTTCGGTTCCCTTGTCCAGAAACCCTTTCGGTTTTGGTTCCCTTGTCCAGAAACCCGTTCGGTTTGCTTGTCCAGAAACCCCTTTCGGTTTGCTTGTCCAGAAACCCCTTTCGGTTGGCTTGTCCAAAAACCCCTTTCGGTTCCCCTGTCCGGAAACCCATTTCGGTTTGCTTGTCCAGAAACCCCTTTCGGTTGGCTTGTCCAAAAACCCCTTTCGGTTCCCTTGTCCAGAAACCCCTTTCAGTTCCCTTGTCCAGAAACCCTTTCGGTTTGCTTGTCCAGAAAATCTTTCGGTTTCGATTCCCTTGTCCAGAAACCCTTTCGCTTTCGGTTCCCTTGTCCAGAAACCCCTTTCGGTTCCCTTTCGGTTTGCTTGTCCAGAAACCCCTTTCGGTTCCCTTGTCCAGAAACCCCTTTCGGTTCCCTTGTCCAGAAGCCCCCTTCGGTTCCCTTGTCCAGAAACCCCTTTCGGTTTGCTTGTCCAGAAACCCCTTTCGGTTCCCTTGTCCAGAAACCCCTTTCGGTTCCCTTGTCCAGAAGCCCCCTTCGGTTTGCTTGTCCAGAAACCCTTTCGGTTTCGGTTCCCTTGTCAAGAAATCCTTTCGGTTTCGGTTCCCTTGTCCAGAAACCCTTTCCGTTTCGGTTCCCTTGTCCAGCAACCCTTTCGGTTTCGATTCCCTTGTCCAGAAACCCCTTTCGGTTCCCTTGTCCAGAAACCCTTTCGGTTTTGGTTCCCTTGTTCAGAAAACCGTTCGGTTTGCTTGTCCAGAAACCCCTTTCGGTTTGCTTGTCCAGAAAACCCCTTTCGGTTGGCTTGTCCAAAAACCCCTTTCGGTTCCCTTGTCCAGAAACCCTTTCGGTTTGCTTGTCCAGAAACCCCTTTCGGTTGGCTTGTCCAGAAACCCTTTCAGTTTGCATGTCCAGAAACCCATTTCGGTTCCCTTGTCCAGAAACCCCTTTCGGTTCCTTGTCTAGAAGCCCCCTTCGGTTCCCTTGTCCAGAAACCCTTTTCGGTTCCCTTGTCCAGAAACCCCTTTCGGTTCCCTTGTCCAGAAGCCCCCTTAAGTTTGCTTGTCCAGAAACCCTTTCGGTTTCGGTTCCCTTGTCAAGAAATCCTTTCGGTTTCGGTTCCCTTGTCCAGAAACCCCTTTCGGTTCCCTTGTCCAGAAGCCCCCTTCAGTTTGCTTGTCCAGAAACCCTTTCGGTTTCGGTTCCCTTGTCAAGAAATCCTTTCGGTTTCGGTTCCCTTGTCCAGAAACCCTTTCCGTTTCGGTTCCATTGTCCAGCAACCCTTTCGGTTTCGATTCCCTTGTCCAGAAACCCCTTTCGGTTCCCTTGTCCAGAAACCCTTTCGGTTTTGGTTCCCTTGTTCAGAAAACCGTTCGGTTTGCTTGTCCAGAAACCCCTTTCGGTTTGCTTGTCCAGAAACCCCTTTCGGTTGGCTTGTCCAAAAACCCCTTTCGGTTCCCTTGTCCAGAAACCCTTTCGGTTTGCTTGTCCAGAAACCCCTTTCGGTTGGCTTGTCCAGAAACCCTTTCAGTTTGCATGTCCAGAAACACCCTTCGGTTCCCTTGTCTTGAAACTCCTTTCGGTTTGCTTGTCCAGGTTTTGGTTCCCTTGTTCAGAAAACCGTTCGGTTTGCTTGTCCAGAAACCCCTTTCGGTTTGCTTGTCCAGAAACCCCTTTCGGTTGGCTTGTCCAAAAACCCCTTTCGGTTCCCTTGTCCAGAAACCCTTTCGGTTTGCTTCTCCAGAAACCCCTTTCGGTTGGCTTGTCCAGAAACCCTTTCAGTTTGCATGTCCAGAAACCCCCTTCGGTTCCCTTGTCTTGAAACTCCTTTCGGTTTGCTTGTCCAGAAACCCCTTTCGGTTCCCTTGTCCAGAAACCCCTTTCGGTTCCATTGTCCAGAAACCCTTTCGGTTTCGATTCCCTTGTCCAGAAACCCTTTCGGTTTCGGTTCCCTTGTCCAGAAACCCCTTTCGGTTTGCTTGTCCAGAAACCCTTTTGAGTTTGGTTCCCTTGTCCAAAAACCCCTTTCGGTTCCCTTGTCTGGAAACCCCTTTCGGTTCCCTTGTCCAGAACCGCTTTTCGGTTCCCTTGTCCAGAAACCCCTTTCGGTTTCGGTTCCCTTGTCCTTTCGGTTTGCTTGTCCAGAAACCCCTTTCGGTTCCCTTGTCCAGAAACCCCTTTCGGTTCCCTTGTCCAGAAGCCCCCTTCGGTTCCCTTGTCCAGAAACCCTTTTCGGTTCCCTTGTCCAGAAACCCCTTTCGGTTCCCTTGTCCAGAAGCCCCCTTCAGTTTGCTTGTCCAGAAACCCTTTCGGTTTCGGTTCCCTTGTCAAGAAATCCTTTCGGTTTCGGTTCCCTTGTCCAGAAACCCCTTTCGGTTCCCTTGTCCAGAAGCCCCCTTCAGTTTGCTTGTCCAGAAACCCTTTCGGTTTCGGTTCCCTTGTCAAGAAATCCTTTCGGTTTCGGTTCCCTTGTCCAGAAACCCTTTCGGTTTCGGTTCCCTTGTCCAGAAACCCTTTCGGTTTCGATTTCCTTGTCCAGAAACCCCTTTCGGTTCCCTTGTCCAGAAACCCTTTCAGTTTGCTTGTCGAGAAACCCCTTTCGGTTGGCTTGTCCAAAAACCCCTTTCGGTTCCCTTGTCCAGAAACCCCTTTCGGTTCCCTTGTCCAGAAACCCTTTCGGTTTCGATTCCCTTGTCCAGAAACCCTTTCGGTTTCGGTTCCCTTGTCCAGAAACCCCTTTCGGTTCCCTTGTCCAGAAACCCCTTTCGGTTTGCTTGTCCAGAAGCTCCTTTCGGTTCCCTTGTCCGGAAACCCCTTTCGGTTTGCTTGTCCAGAAACCCTTTTCGGTTCCCCTGTCCAGAAACCCCTTTCGGTTTGCTTGTCCAGAAACCCCTTTCGGTTCCCTTGCCCAGAACCGCCCTTCGGTTCCCTTGTCCAGAAACCCCTTTCGGTTTCGGTTCCCATGTCCAGAAACCCTTTCGGCTTGCTTGTCCAGAAACCCCTTTCGGTTCCCTTGTCCAGAAACCCTTTCGGTTTCGGTTCCCTTGTCCAGAAACCCTTTCGGTTTCGATTTCCTTGTCCAGAAACCCCTTTCGGTTCCCTTGTCCAGAAACCCTTTCGGTTTGCTTGTCGAGAAACCCCTTTCGGTTGGCTTGTCCAAAAACCCCATTCGGTTCCCTTGTCCAGAAACCCCTTTCGGTTCCCTTGTCCAGAAACCCTTTCGGTTTCGATTCCCTTGTCCAGAAACCCTTTCGGTTTCGGTTCCCTTGTCCAGAAACCCCTTTCGGTTCCCTTGTCCAGAAACCCCTTTCGGTTTGCTTGTCCAGAAGCCCCTTTCGGTTCCCTTGTCCGGAAACCCCTTTCGGTTTGCTTGTCCAGAAACCCTTTTCGGTTCCCCTGTCCAGAAACCCCTTTCGGTTTGCTTGTCCAGAAACCCCTTTCGGTTTCGGTTCCCATGTCCAGAAACCCTTTCGGCTTGCTTGTCCAGAAACCCCTTTCGGTTTGCTTGTCCAGAAACCCCTTTCGGTTTGCTTGTCCAGAAACCCTTTTCGGTTTACTTGTCCAGAAACCCCTTTCGGGTCCCTTGTGCAGAAGCCCCTTTCGGTTTGCTTGTCCAGAAAACCCTTTCGGTTCCCTTGTCCAGAAACCCTTTCAGTTTGCATGTCCAGAAACCCCCTTCGGTTCCCTTGTCCAGAAACCCCTTTCGGTTCCTTGTCCAGAAACCCCCTTCGGTTCCCTTGTCTTGAAACTCCTTTCGGTTTGCTTGTCCAGAAACCCCTTTCGGTTCCCTTGTCCAGAAACCCCTTTCGGTTCCCTTGTGCAGAAACCCCTTTCGGTTTGCTTGTCCAGAAACCCCTTTCGGTTCCCTTGTCCAGAAACCCTTTCAGTTTGCTTGTCCAGAAACCCTTTCGGTTTGCTTGTCCAGAAACCCCTTTTCGGTTTGCATGTCCAGAAACCCATTTCGGTTCCCTTGTCCAGAAACCCCTCTCGGTTCCTTGTCCAGAAACCCCCTTCGTTCCCTTGTCTTGAAACTCCTTTCGGTTTGCTTGTCCAGAAACCCCTTTCGGTTCCCTTGTCCAGAAACCCCTTTCGGTTTGCTTGTCCAGAAACCCCTTTCGGTTTACTTGTCCAGAAACCCCTTTCGGTTCCCTTGTGCAGAAACCCCTTTCGGTTTGCTTGTCCAGAAACCCCTTTCGGTTCCCTTGTGCAGAAACCCTTTCAGTTTGCTTGTCCAGAAACCCTTTCGGTTTGCTTGTCCAGAAACCCCTTTTCGGTTTGCATGTCCAGAAACCCATTTCGGTTCCCTTGTCCAGAAACCCCTTTCGGTTCCTTGTCCAGAAACCCCCTTCGGTTCCCTTGTCTTGAAACTCCTTTCGGTTTGCTTGTCCAGAAACCCCTTTCGGTTCCTTTGTCCAGAAACCCTTTCGGTTTGCTTGTCCAGAAACCCCTTTCGGTTCCCTTGTCCAGAAACCCTTTCGGTTTCGGTTCCCTTGTCCAGAAACCCCTTTCGGTTTGCTTGTCCAGAAACCCCTTTCGGTTGGCTTGTCCTAAACCCCTTTCGATTCCCTTGTCCAGAAACCCCTTTCGGTTTGCTTGTCCAGAAACCCCTTTCGGTTTACTTGTCCAGAAACCCCTTTCGGTTCCCTTGTGCAAAAACCCCTTTCGGTTGGCTTGTCCAAAAACCCCTTTCGGTTCCCTTGTCCAGAAACCCTTTCGGTTTCGGTTCCCTTGTCCAGAAACCCCTTTCGGTTTGCTTGTCCAGAAACTCTTTCGGTTTCGATTACTTGTCCAGAAACCTTTTCGGTTTCGGTTCCCTTGTCCAGAAACCCCTTTCGGTTCCCTTGTCCAGAAACCCCTTTCGGTTGGCTTGTCAGAAAAACCCCCTTCGGTTCCCTTGTCCAGAAACCCTTTCGGTTTCGGTTCCCTTGTCCAGAAACCCCTTTCGGTTTGCTTGTCCAGAAACCCCTTTCGGTTGGCTTGTCCTAAACCCCTTTCGATTCCCTTGTCCAGAAACCCTTTCGGTTTCGTTTCCCTTGCCCAGAAACCCCTTTCGGTTCCCTTGTCCAGAAATTCCTTTCGGTTCCCTTGCCCAGAAACCCCTTTCGGTTCCCTTGTCCAGAAATTCCTTTCGGTTCCCTTGTCCAGAAACCCCTTTCGGTTCCCTTGTCCAGAAATTCCCTTCGGTTCCCTTGTCCAGAAATTCCTTTCGGTTCCCTTGTCCAGAAACCCCCTTCGGTTTGCTTGTCCAGAAACTCTTTCGGTTTGCTTGTCCAGAAACCCCTTTCGGTTGGATTGTCCAAAAACCCCCTTCGGTTCCCTTGTCCAGAAACCCTTTCGGTTTGCTTGTCCAGAAACCCCTTTCGGTTTGCTTGTCCAGAAACCCCTTTCGGTTTGCTTGTCCAGAAGCCCCTTTCGGTTTACTTGTCCAGAAACCCCTTTTGGTTCCGTTGTCCAGAAACCCCTTTCGGTTTGCTTGTCCAGAAACCCCTTTCGGTTCTCTTGTCCAGAGACCCTTTCGGTTTGCTTGTCCAGAAACCCCTTTCGGTTTACTTGTCCAGAAACCCCTTTCGGTTTGCTTGTCCAGAAACCCCTTTCGGTTGGATTGTCCAAAAACCCACTTCGGTTCCCTTGTCCAGAAACCCTTTCGGATTGCTTGTCCAGAAACCCCTTTCGGTTTGCTTGTCCAGAAAGCCCTTTCGGTTTGCTTATCCAAAACCCCTTTCGGTTGGCTTGTCCAAAAACCCCCTCCGGTTCCCTTGTCCAGAAACCCCTTCGGTTTCGGTACCCTTGTCCAGAAACCCCGTTCGGTTTGCTTGTCCAGAAACCCCTTTCGGTTCCCTTGTCCAGAAACAACCTTCGGTTCCCTTGTCTTGAAACTCCTTTCGGTTTGCTTGTCCAGAAACCCTTTCGGTTTGCTTGTCCAGAAACCCCTTTCGGTTCCCTTGTCCAGAAACCCCTTTCGGTTCCCTTGTCCAGAAACCCCTTTCGGTACCCTTGTCCAGAAACCCTTTCGGTTTCGGTTCCCTTGTCCAGAAACCCTTTCGGTTTGCTTGTCCAGAAACCCCTTTCGGTTTGCTTGTCCAGAAACCCCTTTCGGTTCCCTTGTCCAGAAACTCTTTCGGTTTCGGTTCCCTTGTCCAGAAACCCTCTTCGGTTCCCTTGTCGTAAAACTCCTTTCGGTTTGCTTGTCCAGAAACCCTTTCGGTTTGCTTGTCCAGAAACCCCTTTCGGTTCCCTTGTCCAGAAACCCTTTCGGCTTCGGTTCCCTTGTCCAGAAACCAATTTCGGTTTGCTTGTCCAGAAACCCCTTTCGGTTCCCTTGCTCAGAAACCCTTTCGGTTTGCTTGTCCAGAAACCCCTTTCGGTTCCCTTGCTCAGAAACCCTTTCGGTTTGCTTGTCCGGAAACCCCTTTCGGTTTGCTTGCCCAGAAACCCCTTTCGGTTTCGGTTCCCTTGTCCAGAAATCCCTTTCGGTTTCGGTTCCCTTGTCCAGAAACCCCTTTCGGTTCCCTTGTCCAGAAACTCCTTTCGGTTCCCTTGCTCAGAAACCCTTTCGGTTTGCTTGTCCAGAAACCCCTTTCGGTTCCCTTGTCCAGAAACCCCTTTCGGTTCCCTTGCTCAGAAACCCTTTCGGTTTGCTTGTCCAGAAACCCCTTTCGGTTTGCTTGCCCAAAAACCCCTTTCGGTTCCCTTGTGCAGAAACCCCCTTCGGTTTGCTTGTCCAGAAACCCCTTTCGGTTCCCTTGTCCAGAAACCCTTTCAGTTTGCTTGTCCAAAAACCCTTTCGGTTTTGGTTCCCTTGTCCAGAAACCCGTTCGGTTTGATTGTCCAGAAACCCCTTTCGGTTTGCTTGTCCAGAAACCCCTTTCGGTTGGCTTGTCCGAAAAACCCCTTTCGGTTCCCTTGTCCAAAAACCCTTTCGGTTTTGGTTCCCTTGTCCAGAAACCCTTTCGGTTTGCTTGTCCAGAAACGGTTTCGGTTCCCTTGGCCAGAAACCCCTTTCGGTTCCCTCGTCCAGAAACCCCTTTCGGTTTGCTTGTCCAGAAACCCCTTTCGGTTCCCTTGTCCAGTAACCCCTATCGGTTCCCTTGTCCAGAAACCCCTTTCGGTTTCGGTACCCTTGTCCAGAAACCTTTTCGAGTTTGGTTCCCCTTTCGGTTTCGGTTCCCTTGTCCAGAAACCCTTTCGGCTTGCTTGTCCAGAAACCCCTTTCGGTTTGCTTGTCCAGAAACCCCTTTCGGTTTGCTTGTCCAGAAACCCCTTTCGGTTTACTTGTCCAGAAACCTCCTTCGGTTCCCTTGTCCAGAAACCCTTTCGGTTTGCTTGTCCAGAAACCCCTTTCGGTTGGATTGTCCAAAAACCCCCTTCGGTTCCCTTGTTCAGAAGCCCTTTCGGTTTCGGTTCCCTTGTCCAGAAACCCTTTCGGTTTGCTTGTCAAGAAACCCCTTTCGGTTCCCTTGTCCAGAAACCCCTTTCGGTTTGCTTGTCCAGAAACCCCTTTCGGTTCCCTTGTCCAGTAACCCCTTTCGGTTCCCTTGTCCAGAAACCATTTCGGTTTGCTTGTCCAGAAACCCTTTCGGTTTGCTTGTCCAGAAACCCCTTTCGGTTTGCTTGTCCAGAAACCCATTTCGGTCCAGAAACCCCTTTCGGTTTGCTTGTCCAGAAACCCCTTTCGGTTTCGGTTCCCTTGTCCAGAAACCCCTTTCGGTTTTGGTTCCCTTGTCCAGAAACCCTTTCGGCTTGCTTGTCCAGAAACCCCTTTCGGTTTGCTTGTCCAGAAACCCCTTTCGGTTTACTTGTCCAGAAGCCTCCTTCGGTCTCTTGTCCAGAAACCATTTCGGTTTGCTTGTCCAGAAACCCCTTTCGGTTGGATTGTCCAAAAACCCCCTTCGGTTCCCTTGTCCAGAAACCCTTTCGGTTTGCTTGCCCAGAAACCCCTTTCGGTTCCCTTGTCCAGAAACCCCTTTTGGTTCCCTTGTCCAGAGACCCCTTTCGGTTTGCTTGTCCAGAAACCCCTTTCGGTTCCCTTGTCCAGAAACCCTTTCGGTTTGCTTGTCCAGAAACCCTTTCGGTTTGCTTGTCCAGAAACCCCTTTCGGTTTGCTTGTCCAGAAACCCATTTCGGTTCCCTTGTCCAGAAACCCTTTTCGGTTCCCTTGCCCAGAAACCCTTTCGGTTTCGGTTCCCTTGTCCTTTCGGTTTGCTTGTCCAGAAACCCCTTTCGGTTCCCTTGTCCAGAAACCCCTTTCGGTTCCCTTGTCCAAAGCCCCTTCGGTTCCCTTGTCCAGAAACCCCTTTCGGTTTGCTTGTCCAGAAACCCCTTTCGGTTCCCTTGTCCAGAAACCCCTTTCGGTTCCCTTGTCCAGAAACCCTTTCGGTTTTGGTTCCCTTGTCCAGAAACCCGTTCGGTTTGCTTGTCCAGAAACCCCTTTCGGTTGGCTTGTCCAAAAACCCCTTTCGGTTCCCTTGTCCAGAAACCCTTTCGGTTTGCTTGTCCAGAAACCTCTTTCGGTTGGCTTGTCCAAAAACCCCTTTCGGTTCCCTTGTCCAGAAACCCTTTCGGTTTGCTTGTCCAGAAACTCTTTCGGTTTCGATTCCCTTGTCCAGAAACCCTTTCGGTTTCGGTTCCCTTGTCCAGAAACCCCTTTCGGTTCCCTTGTCCAGAAACCCCTTTCGGTTCCCTTGTCCTGAAACCCCTTTCGGTTCCCTTGTCCAGAAACCCCTTTCGGTTTGCTTGTCCAGAAACCCCTTTCGGTTCCCTTGTCCAGAAACCCCTTTCGGTTTGCTTGTCCAGAAACCCCTTTCGGTTCCCTTGCCCAGTAACCCCTTTCGGTTCCCTTGTCCAGAAACCCCTTTCGGTTTCGGTTCCCTTGTCCAGAAACATCTTTCGGTTTCGGTTCCCTTATCCAGAAACCCCTTTCGGTTTGATTGTCCAGAAACCCCTTTCGGTTTACTTGTCCAGAAACCCCTTTCGGTTCCCTTGTGCAGAAACCCCTTTCGGTTTGCTTGTCCAGAAACCCCTTTCGGTTCCCTTGTCCAGAAACCCTTTCAGTTTGCTTGTCCAGAAACCCTTTCGGTTTGCTTGTCCAGAAACCCCCTTTCGGTTTGAATGTCCAGAAACCCGTTTCGGTTCCCTTGTCCAGAAACCCCTTTCGGTTCCCTTGTCCAGAAACCCCCTTCGGTTCCCTTGTCTTGAAACTCTTTTCGGTTTGCTTGTCCAGAAGCCCCTTTCGGTTCCCTTGTCCAGAAACCCCTTTCGGTTTGCTTGTCCAGAAACCACTTTCGGTTCCCTTGTCCAGAAACCCCTTTCGGTTGGCTTGTCCAGAAACCCCTTTCGGTTCCCTTGTCCAGAAACCCCCTTCGGTTCCCTTGTTTAGAAACCCTTTCGGTTTGCTTGTCCAGAAACCCCTTTCGGTTGGATTGTCCAAAAACCCCCTTCGGTTCCCTTGTCCAGAAACCCTTTCGGTTTGCTTGTCCAGAAACCCCTTTCGGTTCCCTTGTCCAGCAACCCCTTTCGGTTTGCTTGTCCAGAAACCCCTTTCGGTTTGCTTGTCCAGAAACCCCTTTCGGTTTACTTGTCCAGAAACCCCTTTTGGATCCCTTGTCCAGAAACCCCTTTCGGTTTGCTTGTCCAGAAACCCCTTTTGGTTCTCTTGTCCAGAAACCCTTTCGGTTTGCTTGTCCAGAAACCCTTTCGGTTTGCTTGTCCAGAAACCCCTTTCGGTTTGCTTGTCCAGAAACCCATTTCGGTTGGATTGTCCAAAAACCCCCTTCGGTTCCCTTGTCCTGAAACCCTTTCGGTTTGCTTGTCCAGAAACCCCTTTCGGTTCCCTTGTCCAGCAACCCCTTTCGGTTTGCTTGTCCAGAAACCCCTTTCGGTTTGCTTGTCCAGAAACCCCTTTCGGTTTACTTGTCCAGAAACCCCTTTTGGATCCCTTGTCCAGAAACCCCTTTCGGTTTGCTTGTCCAGAAACCCCTTTTGGTTCTCTTGTCCAGAAACCCTTTCGGTTTGCTTGTCCAGAAACCCTTTCGGTTCCCTTGTCCAGAAACCCTTTCGGTTTTGGTTCCCTTGTCCAGAAACCCGTTCGGTTTGCTTGTCCAGAAACCCCTTTCGGTTGGCTTGTCCAAAAACCCCTTTCGGTTCCCTTGTCCAGAAACCCTTTCGGTTTGCTTGTCCAGAAACCCCTTTCGGTTGGCTTGTCCAAAAACCCCTTTCGGTTCCCTTGTCCAGAAACCCTTTCGGTTTGCTCTTCCAGAAACTCTTTCGGTTTCGATTCCCTTGTCCAGAAACACTTTCGGTTACGGTTCCCTTGTCCAGAAACCCCTTTCGGTTCCCTTGTCCAGAAACCCCTTTCGGTTCCCTTGTCCTGAAACCCCTTTCGGTTCCCTTGTCCAGAAACCCCTTTCGGTTTGCTTGTCCAGAAACCCCTTTCGGTTCCCTTGTCCAGAAACCCCTTTCGGTTTGCTTGTCCAGAAACCCCTTTCGGTTCCCTTGCCCAGTAACCACTTTCGGTTCCCTTGTCCAGAAACCCCTTTCGGTTTCGGTTCCCTTGTCCAGAAACATCTTTCGGTTTCGGTTCCCTTGTCCAGAAACCCCTTTCGGTTTGATTGTCCAGAAACCCCTTTCGGTTTACTTGTCCAGAAACCCCTTTCGGTTCCCTTGTGCAGAAACCCCTTTCGGTTTGCTTGTCCAGAAACCCCTTTCGGTTCCCTTGTCCAGAAACCCTTTCAGTTTGCTTGTCCAGAAACCCTTTCGGTTTGCTTGTCCAGAAACCCCCTTTCGGTTTGCATGTCCAGAAACCCGTTTCGGTTCCCTTGTCCAGAAACCCCTTTCGGTTCCCTTGTCCAGAAACCCCCTTCGGTTCCCTTGTCTTGAAACTCTTTTCGGTTTGCTTGTCCAGAAGCCCCTTTCGGTTCCCTTGTCCAGAAACCCCTTTCGGTTTGCTTGTCCAGAAACCACTTTCGGTTCCCTTGTCCAGAAACCCCTTTCGGTTGGCTTGTCCAGAAACCCCTTTCGGTTCCCTTGTCCAGAAACCCCCTTCGGTTGCCTTGTTTAGAAACCCTTTCGGTTTGCTTGTCCAGAAACCCCTTTCGGTTGGATTGTCCAAAAACCCCCTTCGGTTTGCTTGTCCAGAAACCCTTTCGGTTTGCTTGTCCAGAAACCCCTTTCGGTTCCCTTGTCCAGCAACCCCTTTCGGTTTGCTTGTCCAGAAGCCCCTTTCGGTTTGCTTGTCCAGAAACCCCTTTCGGTTTACTTGTCCAGAAACCCCTTTTGGATCCCTTGTCCAGAAACCCCTTTCGGTTTGCTTGTCCAGAAACCCCTTTTGGTTCTCTTGTCCAGAAACCCTTTCGGTTTGCTTGTCCAGAAACCCTTTCGGTTTGCTTGTCCAGAAACCCCTTTCGGTTTGCTTGTCCAGAAACCCATTTCGGTGCCCTTGTCCAGGAACCCCTTTCGGTTCCCTTGTTCAGAAACCCTTTCGGTTTCGGTTCCCTTGTCTTGAAACTCCTTTCGGTTCCCTTGTCCAGAAACCCATTTCGGTTTGCTTGTCCAGAAACCCCTTTCGGTTCCCTTGTCCAGAAACCCCTTTCGGTTTCGGTTCCTTTGTCCAGGAACCCTTTCGGTTTGCTTGTCCAAAAACCCCTTTCGGTTCCCTTGTCCAGAAACCCTTTCGGTTCCCTTGTCCAGAAACCCCTTTCGCTTTGCTTGTCCAGAAACCCCTTTCGGTTCCCTTGTCCAGCAACCCCTTTCGGTTTGCTTGTCCAGAAACCCCTTTCGGTTCCCTTGTCCAGAAACCCCTTTCGGTTTGCTTGTCCAGAAACCCCTTTCGGTTGGCTTGTCCAAAAACCCCCTTCGGTTCCCTGGTCCAGAAACCCTTTCGGTTTCGGTTCCCTTGTCCAGAAACCCCTTTCGGTTTGCTTGTCCAGAAACCCCTTTCGGTTGGCTTGTCCAAAACCCCTTTCGGTTCCTTTGCTCAGAAACCCTTTCGGTTTGCTTGTCCAGAAACCCCTTTCGGTTCCCTTGTCCAGAAACCCCTTTCGGTTCCCTTGCTCAGAAACCCTTTCGGTTTGCTTGTCCAGAAACCCCTTTCGGTTTGCTTGCCCAGAAACCCCTTTCGGTTCCCTTGTGCAGAAACCCCTTTCGGTTTGCTTGTCCAGAAACCCCTTTCGGTTCCCTTGTCCAGAAACCCTTCAGTTTGCTTGTCCAGAAACCCTTTCGGTTTTGGTTCCCTTGTCCAGAAACCCGTTCGGTTTGATTGTCCAGAAACCCCTTTCGGTTTGCTTGTCCAGAAACCCCTTTCGGTTGGCTTGTCCAAAAACCCCTTTCGGTTCCCTTGTCAGAAACCCCTTTCGGTTCCCTTGTCCAAAAACCCTTTCGGTTTTGGTTCCCTTGTCCAGAAACCCTTTTGGTTTGCTTGTCCAGAAACGGTTTCGGTTCCCTTGTCCAGAAACCCCTTTCGGTTTGCTTGTCCAGAAACCCCTTTCGGTTCCCTTGTCCAGTAACCCCTTTCGGTTCCCTTGTCCAGAAACCCCTTTCGGTTTCGGTACCCTTGTCCAGAATCCTTTTCGAGTTTGGTTCCCTTGTCCAAAAACCCCTTTCGGCTTGCTTGTCCAGAAACCCCTTTCGGTTTGCTTGTCCAGAAACCTCTTTCGGTTTCGGTTCCCTTGTCCAGAAACCCCTTTCGGTTTCGGTTCCCTTGTCCAGAAACCCCTTTCGGTTTGCTTGTCCAGAAACCCCTTTCGGTTTGCTTGTCCAGAAACCCCTTTCGGTTTACTTGTCCAGAAACCTCCTTCGGTTCCCTTGTCCAGAAACCCTTTCGGTTTGCTTGTCCAGAAACCCCTTTCGGTTGGATTGTCCAAAAACCCCCTTCGGTTCCCTTGTCCAGAAGCCCTTTCGGTTTCGGTTCCCTTGTCCAGAAACCCTTTCGGTTTGCTTGTCAAGAAACCCCTTTCAGTTCCCTTGTCCAGAAACCCCTTTCGGTTTGCTTGTCCAGAAACCCCTTTCGGTTCCCTTGTCAAGTAACCCCTTTCGGTTCCCTTGTCCAGAAACCCTTTCGGTTTGCTTGTCCAGAAACCCCTTTCGGTTGGCTTGTCCAGACACCCATTTCGGTCCAGAAACCCTTTCGAGTTTGGTTCCCTTGTCCACAAACCCCTTTCGGCTTGCTTGTCCAGAAACCCCTTTCGGTTTGCTTGTCCAGAAACCCCTTTCGGTTTCGGTTCCCTTGTCCAGAAACCCCTTTCGGTTTTGGTTCCCTTGTCCAGAAACCCTTTCGGCTTGCTTGTCCAGAAACCCCTTTCGGTTTGCTTGTCAAGAAACCCCTTTCGGTTTGCTTGTCCAGAAACCCCTTTCGGTTTACTTGTCCAGAAGCCTCCTTCGGTTCCCTTGTCCAGAAACCATTTCGGTTTGCTTGTCCAGAAACCCCTTTCGGTTGGATTGTCCAAAAACCCCCTTCGGTTCCCTTGTCCAGAAACCCTTTCGGTTTGCTTGTCAAGAAACCCCTTTCGGTTCCCTTGTCCAGAAACCCCTTTTGGTTCCCTTGTCCAGAGACCCCTTTCGGTTTGCTTGTCCAGAAAGCCCTTTCGGTTCCCTTGTCCAGAAACCCTTTCGGTTTGCTTGTCCAGAAACCCTTTCGGTTTGCTTGTCCAGAAACCCCTTTCGGTTTGCTTGTCCAGAAACCCATTTCGGTTCCCTTGTCCAGAAACCCTTTTCGGTTCCCTTGTCCAGAAACCCTTTCGGTTTCGGTTCCCTTGTCCTTTCGGTTTGCTTGTCCAGAAACCCCTTTCGGTTCCCTTGTCCAGAAACCCCTTTCGGTTCCCTTGTCCAGAAGCCCCCTTCGGTTCCCTTGTCCAGAAACCCCTTTCGGTTTGCTTGTCCAGAAACCCCTTTCGGTTCCCTTGTCCAGAAACCCCTTTCGGTTCCCTTGTCCAGAAGCCCCCTTCGGTTTGCTTGTCCAGAAACCCTTTCGGTTTCGGTTCCCTTGTCAAGAAATCCTTTCGGTTTCGGTTCCCTTGTCCAGAAACCCTTTCGGTTTCGGTTCCCTTGTCCAGAAACCCTTTCGGTTTCGATTCCCTTGTCCAGAAACCCCTTTCGGTTCCCTTGTCCAGAAACCCTTTCGGTTTTGGTTCCCTTGTCCAGAAACCCGTTCGGTTTGCTTGTCCAGAAACCCCTTTCGGTTTGCTTGTCCGGAAACCCCTTTCGGTTGGCTTGTCCAAAAACCCCTTTCGGTTCCCTTGTCCAGAAACCCTTTCGGTTTGCTTGTCCAGAAACCCCTTTCGGTTGGCTTGTCCAAAAACCCCTTTCGGTTCCCTTGTCCAGAAACCCTTTCGGTTTGCTTGTCCAGAAACTCTTTCGGTTTCGATTCCCTTGTCCAGAAACCCTTTCAGTTTCGGTTCCCTTGTCCAGAAACCCTTTCGGTTCCCATGTCCAGAAACCCCTTTCGGTTTGCTTGTCCAGAAACCCTTTCGGTTTCGGTTCCCTTGTCCAGAAACCCTTTCAGTTTCGGTTCCCTTGTCCAGAAACCCTTTCGGTTCCCATGTCCAGAAACCCCTTTCGGTTCCCTTGTCCAGAAACCCTTTCGGTTTGCTTGTCCAGAAACCCCTTTCGGTTGGCTTTTCCAAAAAGCCCCTCCGGTTCCCTTGTCCAGAAACCCTTTCGGTTCCCTTGTCCAGAAACCCCTTTCGGTTTGCTTGTCCAGAAACCCTTTCTGTTTCGGTTCCCTTGTCCAGAAACCCCTTTCGGTTTGCTTGTCCAGAAACCCCTTTCGGTTGGCTTTTCCAAAAACCCCTTTCGGTTCCCTTGTCCAGAAACCCTTTCGGTTTGCTTGTCCAGAAACCCCTTTCGGTTCCCTTTCGGTTTGCTTGTCAAGAAACCCATTTCGGTTGGCTTGTCCAAAAACCCCTTTCGGTTCCCTTGTAAAGAAACCCTTTCGGCCTGCTTGTCCAGAAACCCCTTTCGGTTGGCTTGTCCAAGAACCCCTTTTCGTTCCCTTGTCCATAAACCCCTTCGGTTTCGGTTCCCTTGTCCAGAAACCCCTTTCGGTTCCCTTGTCCAGAAGCCCTTTCGGTTTGCTTGTCCAGAAACCCTTTCAGTTGGCTTGTCCAAAAACCCCTTTCGGTTTGCTTGTCTAGAAACGCTTTCGGTTTCGATTCCCTTGTCCAGAAACCCTTTCGGTTTCGGTTCCCTTGTCCAGAAACCCCTTACGGTTTCCTTGTCCAGAAACCCCTTTCGGTTCTCTTGTCCAGAAACCCTTTCGGTTTGCTTGTCCAGAAACCCTTTCGGTTTCGGCTCCCTTGTCCAGAAACCCCTTTCGGTTTGCTTGTCCAGAAACCCCTTTCGGTTCCCTTGTCCAGAAACCCCTTTCGGTTTGCTTGTCCAGAAACCCCTTTCGGTTTGCTTGTCCAGAAATCCCTTTCGGTTCTCTTGTCCAGAAACCCTTTCGGTTTGCTTGTCCAGAAACCCTTTCGGTTTCGGCTCCCTTGTCCAGAAACCCATTTCGGTTCCCTTGTCCAGAAACCCCTTTCGGTTCCCTTGTCCAGAAACGCATTTCGGTTGGCTTGTCCAGAAGCTCCTTTCGGTTCCCTTGTCCATAAACCCTTTTGGTTTCCGTTCCCTTGTCTAGAAACCCTTTCGGTTCCCTTGTCCAGAAACCCTTTTCGGTTGGCTTGTCCAAAAACCCCTTTCGGTTCCCTTGTAAAGAAACCCTTTCGGTTTCGGTTCCCTTGTCCAGAAACCCCTTTCGGTTACTTTTTTCAGAAACCCCTTTCGGTTCCCTTGTCCAAAAACTCTTTCGGTTTCGGTTCCCTTGTCCAGAAACCCCTTTCGGTTTGCTTGTCCAGAAACCCCTTTCGGTTTGCTTGTCCAGAAACCCCTTTCGGTTCCCTTGTCCAGAAACCCCTTTCGGTTCCCTTGTCCAGAAACCCTTTCGGTTTCGGTTCCCTTGTCCAGAAACCAATTTCGGTTTGCTTGTCCAGAAACCCCTTTCGGTTCCCATGTCCAGAAACCCTTTCGGTTTCGGTTCCCTTGTCCAGAAACCCCTTTCGGTTTGCTTGTCCGGAAGCCCTTTCGGTTTCGATTCCCTTGTCCAGAAACCCTTTCGGTTTTGGTTCCTTGTCCAGAAACCCCTTTCGGCTCCCTTGTCCAGAAAGCCCCTTCGGTTCCCTTGTCCAGAAACCCTTTCGGTTCCCATGTCCAGAAACCCCTTTCGGTTTGCTTGTCCAGAAACCCTTTCGGTTTCGGTTCCCTTGTCCAGAAACCCCTTTCGGTTCCCTTGTCCAGAAACCCCCTTCGGTTCCCTTGTCCAGAAACTCCTTTCGGTTTGCTTGTCCAGAAACCCTTTCGGTTTCGGTTCCTTTGTCCAGAAACCACTTTCGGTTACCTTGTCCAAAAACCCCTTTCGGTTACCTTTTTCAGAAACCCCTTTCGGTTCCCTTGTCCAGAAACCCCTCTCGGTTCCCTTGTCCAGAAACACTTTCGGTTTCGGTTCCCTTGTCTAGAAACCCCTTTCGGTTCCCTTGTCCAGAAACCCCTTTCGGTTTGCTTCTCCAGAAACCCTTTCGGTTTGGGTTTTCTTGTCCAGAAACCACTTTCGGTTCCCTTGTCCAGAAACCCCTTTCGGTTCCCTTGTCCTGAAACATCTTTCGGTTCCCTTGTCCAGAAACCGCTTTCGGTTCCCTTGTCCAGAAACCCCTTTCGGTTCCCTTGTCCAGAAACCCCTTTCGGTTTGCTTGTCCAGAAACCCCTTTCGGTTTACTTGTCCAGAAACCCCTTTCGGTTCCCTTGTCTAGAAAGCCCCTTCGGTTCCCTTGTCCAGAAACCCTTTCGGTTTTGGTTCCCTTGTCCAGAAACCCCTTTCGGTTTGCTTGTCCAGAAACCCTTTCGGTTTCGGTTTGCTTGTCCAGAAACCCCTCTCGGTTGGCTTGTCCAAAAACCCCCTTCGGTTCCCTTGTCCAGAAACCCTTTCGGTTTCGGTTCCCTTGTCCAGAAACCCCTTTCGGTTTGCTTGTCCAGAAACCCTTTCGGTTTCGGTTCCCTTGTCCAGAAACCCCTTTCGGTTCCCTTGTCCAGAAACCACCTTCGGTTCCCTTGTCCAGAAGCTCCTTTCTGTTGGCTTGTCCAGAAACCCTTTCGGTTTGGGTTCCTTTGTCCAAAAACCCTTTTCGGTTCCCTTGTCCAGAAACCCCTTTCGGTTCCCTTGTCCAGAAACCCCTTTCGGTTCCCTTGTCCAGAAACCCTTTCGGTTTCGGTTCCCTTGTCTAGAAACCCCTTTCGGTATGCTTGTCCAGAAACCCCTTTCGGTTCCCTTGTCCAGAAACCCTTTTGGTTTCGGTTCCCTTGTCCAGAAACCGATTTCGGTTTGCTTGTCCAGAAACCCTTTCGGTTTCGGTTCCCTTGTCCAGAAACCCTTCCCCTTTCGGGTCCCTTGTCCAGAAACCCTTTCGGTTTCGGTTCCCTTGTCCAGAAACCCCTTTCGGTATGCTTGTCCAGAAACCCCTTTCGGTTTGCTTCTCCAGAAACACTTTCGGTTTGGGTTGTCTTGTCCAGAAACCACTTTCGGTTCCCTTGTCCAGAAACCCCCTTTCGGTTCCCTTGTCCAGAAACCCCTTTCGGTTTGCTTGTCCAGAAACCCCTTTCGGTTTGCTTGTCCAGAAACCCTTTCGGTTTGCTTGTCCAGAAACCCATTTCGGTTGGCTTGTCCAAAAACCCCTTTCGGTTCCCTTGTCCAGAAACCCTTTCGGCCTGCTTGTCCAGAAACCCTTTCGGTTTCGGTTCCCTTGTCCAGAAACCCCTTTCGGTTCCCTTGTCCAGAAACCACCTTCGGTTCCCTTGTCCAGAAGCTCCTTTCTGTTGGCTTGTCCAGAAACCCTTTCGGTTTGGGTTCCTTTGTCCAAAAACCCTTTTCGGTTCCCTTGTCCAGAAACCCCTTTCGGTTCCCTTGTCCAGAAACCCCTTTCGGTTCCCTTGTCCAGAAACCCTTTCGGTTTCGGTTCCCTTGTCTAGAAACCCCTCTCGGTTGGCTTGTCCAAAAACCCCCTTCGGTTTCCTCGTCCAGAAACCCTTTCGGTTTTGGTTCCCTTGTTCAGAAACTACTTTCGGTTTGCTTGTCCAGAAACCCCTTTCGGTTCCCTTGTCCAGAAACCCCTTTCGGTTCCCTTGTCCAGAAACCCTTTCGGTTTGGGTTTTCTTGTCCAGAAACCACTTTCGGTTCCCTTGTCCAGAAACCCCCTTTCGGTTCCCTTGTCCAGAAACTCCCTTCGGTTCCCTTGTCCAGAAACCCTTTCGGTTTGCTTGTCCAGAAACCCTTTCGGTTTGCTTGTCTAGAAACCCCTTTCGGTTTGCTTGTCCAGAAACCCCTTTCGGTTCCCTTGTCCAGAAACCCCTTTCGGTTCCCTTGTCCAGAAACCCTTTTGGTTTCGGTTCCCTTGTCCAGAAACCGATTTCGGTTTGCTTGTCCAGAAACCCTTTCGGTTTCGGTTCCCTTGTCCAGAAACCCTTCCCCTTTCGGGTCCCTTGTCCAGAAACCCTTTCGGTTTCGGTTCCCTTGTCCAGAAACCCCTTTCGGTATGCTTGTCCAGAAACCCCTTTCGGTTTGCTTCTCCAGAAACACTTTCGGTTTGGGTTGTCTTGTCCAGAAACCACTTTCGGTTCCCTTGTCCAGAAACCCCCTTTCGGTTCCCTTGTCCAGAAACCCCTTTCGGTTTGCTTGTCCAGAAACCCCTTTCGGTTTGCTTGTCCAGAAACCCTTTCGGTTTGCTTGTCCAGAAACCCATTTCGGTTGGCTTGTCCAAAAACCCCTTTCGGTTCCCTTGTCCAGAAACCCTTTCGGCCTGCTTGTCCAGAAACCCCTTTCGGTTGGCTTGTCCAAAAACCCCTTTCGGTTCCCTTGTCCATAAACCCCTTCGGTTTCGGTTCCCTTGTCCAGAAACCCCTTTCGGTTCCCTTGTCCAGAAGCCCTTTCGGTTTGCTTGTCCAGAAACCCCTTTCGGTTCCCTTGTCCAGAAACCCCTTTCGGTTCCCTTGTCCAGAAACCCTTCCGGCTTCGGTTCCCTAGTCCAGAAACCTTTTTCGGTTCCCTTGTCCAGAAACCCTTTCAGGTTTGGTTCCCTTGTGCAAAAACCCCTTTCGGCTCCCTTGTCCAGAAACCCCTTTCGGTTTGCTTGTCCAGAAACCAATTTCGGTTCCCTTGTCCAGAAACCCCTTTCGGTTTCGGTTCCCTTGTCCAGAAACCCTTTCGGTTTGCTTGTCCAGAAACCCCTTTCGGTTTGCTTGTCCAGAAACCCCTTTCGGTTTGCTTGTCCAGAAACCCCTTTCGGTTCCCTTGTCCAGAAAGTCTTTCGGTTTGCTTGTCCAGAAACCTTTTCGGTTTGCTTGTCCAGAAACCCCTTTCGGTTTCCTTGTCCAGAAACCCTTTTCGGTTCCCTTGTCCAGAAACCCCTTTCGTTTCCCTTGTCCAGAAACCCCCTTCGGTTCCCTTGTCCAGAAACCCTTTCGGTTTGCTTGTCCAGAAACCCTTTCGGTTTGCTTGTCCAGAAACCCCTCTCGGTTCCCTTGTCCAGAAACCCTTTCGGCCTGCTTGTCCAGAAACCCTTTTCGGTTGGCTTGTCCAAAAATCTCCTTCGGTTCCCTTGTCCAGAAACCCTTTCGGTTTGCTTGTCCAGAAACCCCTTTCGGTTTGCTTGTCCAGAAACCCCTTTCGGTTGGCTTGTCCAGAAAACCCTTTCGGTTGGCTTGTCCAGAAACCCCCTTCGGTTCCCTTGTCCAGAAACCCTTTCGGTTTGCTTGTCCAGAAACCCCTTTCGGTTGGCTTGTCCAAAAACCCCCTTTGGTTCCCTTGTCCAGAAACCCTTTCGGTTTGCTTGTCCAGAAACCCCTTTCGGTTGGCTTGTCCAGAAACCCCTTTCGGTTTGCTTGTCAAGAAACCCATTTCGGTTCCCTTGTCCAGAAACCCCTTTCGGTTTGCTTGTCCAGAAACCCCTTTCGGTTGGCTTGTCCAAAAACCCCCTTTGGTTCCCTTGTCCAGAAACCCTTTCGGTTTGCTTGTCCAGAAACCCCTTTCGGTTTGCTTGTCCAGAAACCCCTTTCGGTTTGCTTGTCCAGAAACCCCTTTCGGTTGGCTTGTCCAAAAACCCCCTTCGGTTCCCTTGTCCAGAAACCCTTTCGGTTTGCTTGTCCAGAAACCCCTTTCGGTTGGCTTGTCCAAAAACCCCCTTTGGTTCCCTTGTCCAGAAACCCTTTCGGTTTGCTTGTCCAGAAACCCCTTTCGGTTTGCTTGTCCAGAAACCCCTTTCGGTTTGCTTGTCCAGAAACCCCTTTCGGTCTACTTGTCCAGAAACCCCTTTCGGTTCCCTTGTCCAGAAACCCCTTTCGGTTTGCTTGTCCAGAAACCCCTTTCGGTTCCCTTGTCCAGAAACCCTTTAGGTTTGCTTGTCCAGAAACCCTTTCGGTTTGCTTGTCCAGAAACCCCTTTCGGTTTGCTTGTCAAGAAACCCATTTCGGTTTGCTTGTCCAGAAACCCCTTTCGGTTCCCTTGTCCAGAAACCCTTTCGGTTTGCTTGTCCAGAAACCCCTTTCGGTTTGCTTGTCTAGAAACCCCTTTCGGTCTACTTGTCCAGAAACCCCTTTCGGTTCCCTTGTCCAGAAACCTTTTTCGGTTTGCTTGTCCAGAAACCCTTTCGGTTTGTTTGTCCAGAAACCCCTTTCGGTTCCCTTGTTCAGAAACCCCTTTCGGTTTGCTTGTCCAGAAACCCCTTTCGGTTCCCTTGTCCAGAAAACCCTTTCGGTTGGCTTGTCCAGAAACCCCTTTCGGTTCCCTTGTCCAGAAACCCCTTTCGGTTCCCTTGTCCAGAAACCCTTTCGGCCTGCTTGTCCAGAAACCCATTTCGGTTCCCTTGTCCAGAAACCCTTTCGGCCTGCTTGTCCAGAAACCCATTTCGGTTCCCTTGTCCAGAAACCCCTTTCGGTTCCCTTGTCCAGAAACCCTTTCGGTTTCGGTTCCCTTGTCCAGAAACCCCTTTCGGTTCCCTTGTCCAGAAACCCCTTTCGGTTGGCTTGTCCAGAAACCCCTTTCGGTTCCCTTGTCCAGAAACCCCTTTCGGTTCCCTTGTCCAGAAACCCTTTCGGCCTGCTTGTCCAGAAACCCATTTCGGTTCCCTTGCCCAGAAACCCCTTTCGGTTCCCTTGTCCAGAAACCCTTTCGGTTTCGGTTCCCTTGTCCAGAAACCCCTTTCGGTTCCCTTGTCCAGAAACCCCTTTCGGTTCCCTTGTCCAGAAACCCTTTCGGCCTGCTTGTCCAGAAACCCATTTCGGTTCCCTTGCCCAGAAACCCCTTTCGGTTCCCTTGTATAGAAACCCCTTCGGTTTCGGTTCCCTTGTCCAGAAACCCCTTTCGGTTCCCTTGTCCAGAAACCAATTTCGGTTCCCTTGTCCAGAAACCCCTTTCGGTTTCGGTTCCCTTGTCCAGAAACCCTTTCGGTTTGCTTGTCCAGAAACCCCTTTCGGTTTGCTTGTCCAGAAACCCCTTTCGGTTTGCTTGTCCAGAAACCCCTTTCGGTTTACTTGTCCAGAAACCCCTTTCGGTTCACTTGTGCAGAAACCTCTTTCGGTTTGCTTGTCCAGAAACCCCTTTCGGTTCCCTTGTCCAGAAACCCTTTCGGTTTGCTTGTCCAGAAACCTTTTCGGTTTGCTTGTCCAGAAACCCCTTTCGGTTTCCTTGTCCAGAAACCCTTTTCGGTTCCCTTGTCCAGAAACCCCTTTCGGTTTCCTTGTCCAGAAACCCCCTTCAGTTCCCTTGTCCAGAAACCCTTTCGGTTTGCTTGTCCAGAAACCCTTTTCGGTTCCCTTGTCCAGAAACCCTTTTCGGTTGGCTTCTCCAAAAATCTCCTTCGGTTCCCTTGTCCATAAGCCCTTTCGGTTTCGTTTCCCTTGTCCAGAAATCCTTTCGGCTTGCTTGTCCAGAAAACCCTTTCGGTTGGCTTGTCCAAAAACCCCCTTCGGTTCCCTTGTCCAGAAACCCTTTCGGTTTGCTTGTCCAGAAACCCCTTTCGGTTGGCTTGTCCAAAAACCCCCTTTGGTTCCCTTGTCCAGAAACCCCTTTCGGTTCCCTTGTCCAGAAACCCCTTTCGGTTTGCTTGTCCAGAAACCCCTTTCGGTTTGCTTGTCCAGAAACCCCTTTCGGTCTACTTGTCCAGAAACCCCTTTCGGTTCCCTTGTCCAGAAACCCCTTTCGGTTTGCTTGTCCAGAAACCCCTTTTGGTTCCCTTGTCCAGAAACCCTTTAGGTTTGCTTGTCCAGAAACCCTTTCGGTTTGCTTGTCCAGAAACCCCTTTCGGTTTGCTTGTCAAGAAACCCATTTCAGTTTGCTTGTCCAGAAACCCATTTCGGTTCCCTTGTCCAGAAACCCCTTTCGGTTGCTTTGTCCATAAACCCTTTCGGTTTCGTTTCCCTTGTCCAGAAATCCTTTCGGCTTGCTTGTCCAGAAACCCCTTTCGGTTGGCTTGTCCAAAAACCCCCTTCGGTTCCCTTGTCCAGAAACCCTTTCGGTTTCGGTTCCCTTGTCCAGAAACCCTTCCGGTTTGCTTGTCCAGAAACCCCTTTCGGTCTACTTGTCCAGAAACCCCTTTCGGTTCCCTTTTCCAGAAACCCCTTTCGGTTTGCTTGTCCAGAAACCCCTTTCGGTTCCCTTGTCCAGAAACCCTTTCGGTTTGCTTGTCCAGAAACCCCTTTCGGTTTGCTTGTCCAGAAACCCCTTTCGGTCTACTTGTCCAGAAACCCCTTTCGGTTCCCTAGTCCAGAAACCCCTTTCGGTTTGCTTGTCCAGAAACCCCTTTCGATTCCCTTGTCCAGAAACCCTTTCGGTTTGCTTGTCCAGAAACCCTTTCGGTTTGCTTGTCCAGAAACCCCTTTCGGTTTGCTTGTCCAGAAACCCCTTTCGGTCTACTTGTCCAGACACCCCTTTCGGTTCCCTTGTCCAGACACCCCTTTCGGTTCCCTTGTCCAGAAAACCCTTTCGGTTGGCTTGTCCAGAAACCCCTTTCGGTTCCCTTGTCCAGAAACCCCTTTCGGTTCCCTTGTCCAGAAACCCTTTCGGCCTGCTTGTCCAGAAACCCATTTCGGTTCCCTTGTCCAGAAACCCTTTTCGGTTCCCTTGTCCAGAAACCCTTTCGGTTTCGGTTCCCTTGTCCAGAAACCCCTTTCGGTTCCCTTGTCCAGAAACCCTTTCGGTTTCGGTTCCCTTGTCCAGAAACCCTTTCGGTTTCGGTTCCCTTGTCCAGAAACCCCTTTCGGTTCCCTTGTCCAGTAACCCCTTTCGGTTCCCTTGACCAGAAACCCTTTCGGCCTGCTTGTCCAGAAACCCATTTCGGTTCCCTTGCCCAGAAACCCCTTTCGGTTCACTTGTCCAGAAACCCTTTCGGTTTCGGTTCCCTTGTCCAGAAACCCCTTTCGGTTCCCTTGTCCAGAAACCCCTTTCGGTTCCCTTGTCCAGAAACCCTTTCGGCCTGCTTGTCCAGAAACCCATTTCGGTTCCCTTGCCCAGAAACCCCTTTCGGTTCCCTTGTCCAGAAACCCTTTCGGTTTCGGTTCCCATGTCCAGAAACCCCTTTCGGTTTGTTTGTCCAGAAACCCCTTTCGGTTCCCTTGTCCAGAAACTCCTCTCGGTTGGCTTGTCCAGAAACCCCTTTCGGTTTGCTTGTCCAGAAACCCCTTTCGGTTTACTTGTCCAGAAACCCCTTTCGGTTCCCTTGTCTTGAAACTCCCTTCGGTTCCCTTGTCCAGAAACCCTTTCGGTTTGCTTGTCCAGAAACCCCTTTCGGTTTGCTTGTCCAGAAACCCATTTCGGTTCCCTTGTCCAGAAACCCTTTTCGGTTCCCTTGTCCAGAAACCCTTTCGGTTTCGGTTCCCTTGTCCAGAAACCCCTTTCGGTTCCCTTGTCCAGAAACCCTTTCGGTTTCGGTTCCCTTGTCCAGAAACCCTTTCGGTTTCGGTTCCCTTGTCCAGAAACCCCTTTCGGTTCCCTTGTCCAGTAACCCCTTTCGGTTCCCTTGACCAGAAACCCTTTCGGCCTGCTTGTCCAGAAACCCATTTCGGTTCCCTTGCCCAGAAACCCCTTTCGGTTCACTTGTCCAGAAACCCTTTCGGTTTCGGTTCCCTTGTCCAGAAACCCCTTTCGGTTCCCTTGTCCAGAAACCCTTTCGGCCTGCTTGTCCAGAAACCCATTTCGGTTCCCTTGTCCAGAAACCCTTTTCGGTTCCCTTGTCCAGAAACCCCCTTCGGTTCCCTTGTCTTGAAACTCCCTTCGGTTCCCTTGTCCAGAAACCCTTTCGGTTTCGTTTCCCTTGTCCAGAAATCCTTTCGGCTTGCTTGTCCAGAAACCCCTTTCGGTTGGCTTGTCCAAAAACCCCCTTCGGTTTTCTTGTCCAGAAACCCTTTCGGTTTGCTTGTCCAGAAACCCCTTTCGGTTGGCTTGTCCAAAAACCCCCTTCGGTTCCCTTGTCCAGAAACCTTTTCGGTTTGATTGTCCAGAAACCCCTTTCGGTTTGCTTGTCCAGAAACCCCTTTCGGTTTGCTTGTCCAGAAACCCCTTTCGGTCTACTTGTCCAGAAACCCCTTTCGGTTCCCTTGTCCAGAAACCCCTTTCGGTTTGCTTGTCCAGAAACCCCTTTCGGTTCCCTTGTCCAGAAACCCTTTAGGTTTGCTTGTCCAGAAACCCTTTCGGTTTGCTTGTCCAGAAACCCCTTTCGGTTTGCTTGTCAAGAAACCCATTTCGGTTTGCTTGTCCAGAAATCCTTTCAGCTTGCTTGTCCAGAAACCCCTTTTGGTTTGCTTGTCCAGAATCCCCTTTCGGTCTACTTGTCCAGAAACCCCTTTCGGTTCCCTTGTCCAGAAACCCCTTTCGGTTTTCTTGTCCAGAAACCCCTTTCGATTCCCTTGTCCAGAAACCCTTTCGGTTTGTTTGTCCAGAAACCCTTTCGGTTTGCTTGTCCAGAAACCCTTTCGGCTTGCTTGTCCAGAAACCCTTTTCGGTTTGCTTGTCCAGAAACCCTTTCGGTTTCCGTTTGCTTGTCCAGAAACCCCTTTCGGTTCCCTTGTCCAGAAACCCTTTCGGTTCCCTTGTCCAGAAACCCTTTCGGTTTTGGTTTGCTTGTCCAGAAACCCTTTCGGTTTCGGTTCCCTTGTCCAGAAACCCCTTTCGGTTTGCTTGTCCAGAAACCCCTTTCGGTTGGCTTGTCCAAAAACCCCCTTCGGTTCCCTTGTCCAGAAACCCTTTCGGTTTCGGTTCCCTTGTCCAGAAACCCCTTTCGGTTTGCTTGTCCAGAAACCCTTTCGGTTTCGGTTCCTTTGTCCAAAAACCCCTTTCGGTTACCTTGTCCAGAAACCCCTTTCGGTTACCTTTTTCAGAAACCCCTTTCGGTTCCCTTGTCCAGAAACCCTTTCGGTTTCGGTTCCCTTGTCCAGAAGCCTTTTTCGGTTCCCTTGTCCAGAAACCCTTTCGGTTTCGGTTCCCTTGTCCAGAAACCCTTTCGGTTTTGGTTCCCTTGTCCAGAAACCCCTTTCGGTTTACTTGTCCAGAAACTCCCTTCGGTTCCCTTGTCCAGAAACCATTTCGGTTTTGGTTCCCTTGTCCAGAAACCCCTTTCGGTTCCCTTGTCCAGAAACCCTTTCGATTCCCTTGTCCAGAAACCCTTTCGGTTTCGGTTCCCTTGTCCAGAAACCCTTTCGGTTTTGGTTCCCTTGTCCAGAAACCCCTTTCGGTTCTCTTGTCCAGAAACTCCCTTCGGTTCCCTTGTCCAGAAACCCCTTTCGGTTCTCTTGTCCAGAAACTCATTTCGGTTCCCTTGTCCAGAAACCCTTTCGGTTTGCTTGTCCAGAAACCCTTTCGGTTTCGGTTCCCTTGTCCAGAAACCCCTTTCGGTTTGCTTGTCCAGAAACCCCTTTCGGTTGGCTTGTCCAAAAACCCCCTTCGGTTCCCTTGTCCAGAAACCCTTTCGGTTTGCTTGTCCAGAAACCCCTTTCGGTTGGCTTGTCCAAAAACCCCCTTTGGTTCCCTTGTCCAGAAACCCTTTCGGTTTGCTTGTCCAGAAACCCCTTTCGGTTTGCTTGTCCAGAAACCCCTTTCGGTTTGCTTGTCCAGAAACCCCTTTCGGTCTACTTGTCCAGAAACCCCTTTCGGTTCCCTTGTCCAGAAACCCCTTTCGGTTTGCTTGTCCAGAAACCCCTTTCGGTTCCCTTGTCCAGAAACCCTTTAGGTTTGCTTGTCCAGAAACCCTTTCGGTTTGCTTGTCCAGAAACCCCTTTCGGTTTGCTTGTCAAGAAACCCATTTCGGTTTGCTTGTCCAGAAACCCCTTTCGGTTCCCTTGTCCAGAAACCCTTTCGGTTTGCTTGTCCAGAAACCCCTTTCGGTTTGCTTGTCTAGAAACCCCTTTCGGTCTACTTGTCCAGAAACCCCTTTCGGTTCCCTTGTCCAGAAACCTTTTTCGGTTTGCTTGTCCAGAAACCCTTTCGGTTTGTTTGTCCAGAAACCCCTTTCGGTTCCCTTGTTCAGAAACCCCTTTCGGTTTGCTTGTCCAGAAACCCATTTCGGTTCCCTTGTCCAGAAACCCCTTTCGGTTCCCTTGTCCAGAAACCCTTTAGGTTTGCTTGTCCAGAAACCCTTTCGGTTTGCTTGTCCAGAAACCCCTTTCGGTTTGCTTGTCAAGAAACCCATTTCGGTTTGCTTGTCCAGAAACCCCTTTCGGTTCCCTTGTCCAGAAACCCTTTCGGTTTGCTTGTCCAGAAACCCCTTTCGGTTTGCTTGTCTAGAAACCCCTTTCGGTCTACTTGTCCAGAAACCCCTTTCGGTTCCCTTGTCCAGAAACCTTTTTCGGTTTGCTTGTCCAGAAACCCTTTCGGTTTGTTTGTCCAGAAACCCCTTTCGGTTCCCTTGTTCAGAAACCCCTTTCGGTTTGCTTGTCCAGAAACCCATTTCGGTTCCCTTGTCCAGAAAACCCTTTCGGTTGGCTTGTCCAGAAACCCCTTTCGGTTCCCTTGTCCAGAAACCCCTTTCGGTTCCCTTGTCCAGAAACCCTTTCGGCCTGCTTGTCCAGAAACCCATTTCGGTTCCCTTGTCCAGAAACCCTTTCGGCCTGCTTGTCCAGAAACCCATTTCGGTTCCCTTGTCCAGAAACCCCTTTCGGTTCCCTTGTCCAGAAACCCTTTCGGTTTCGGTTCCCTTGTCCAGAAACCCCTTTCGGTTCCCTTGTCCAGAAACCCCTTTCGGTTGGCTTGTCCAGAAACCCCTTTCGGTTCCCTTGTCCAGAAACCCCTTTCGGTTCCCTTGTCCAGAAACCCTTTCGGCCTGCTTGTCCAGAAACCCATTTCGGTTCCCTTGCCCAGAAACCCCTTTCGGTTCCCTTGTCCAGAAACCCTTTCGGTTTCGGTTCCCTTGTCCAGAAACCCCTTTCGGTTCCCTTGTCCAGAAACCCCTTTCGGTTCCCTTGTCCAGAAACCCTTTCGGCCTGCTTGTCCAGAAACCCATTTCGGTTCCCTTGCCCAGAAACCCCTTTCGGTTCCCTTGTATAGAAACCCCTTCGGTTTCGGTTCCCTTGTCCAGAAACCCCTTTCGGTTCCCTTGTCCAGAAACCAATTTCGGTTCCCTTGTCCAGAAACCCCTTTCGGTTTCGGTTCCCTTGTCCAGAAACCCTTTCGGTTTGCTTGTCCAGAAACCCCTTTCGGTTTGCTTGTCCAGAAACCCCTTTCGGTTTGCTTGTCCAGAAACCCCTTTCGGTTTACTTGTCCAGAAACCCCTTTCGGTTCACTTGTGCAGAAACCTCTTTCGGTTTGCTTGTCCAGAAACCCCTTTCGGTTCCCTTGTCCAGAAACCCTTTCGGTTTGCTTGTCCAGAAACCTTTTCGGTTTGCTTGTCCAGAAACCCCTTTCGGTTTCCTTGTCCAGAAACCCTTTTCGGTTCCCTTGTCCAGAAACCCCTTTCGGTTTCCTTGTCCAGAAACCCCCTTCAGTTCCCTTGTCCAGAAACCCTTTCGGTTTGCTTGTCCAGAAACCCTTTTCGGTTCCCTTGTCCAGAAACCCTTTTCGGTTGGCTTCTCCAAAAATCTCCTTCGGTTCCCTTGTCCATAAACCCTTTCGGTTTCGTTTCCCTTGTCCAGAAATCCTTTCGGCTTGCTTGTCCAGAAAACCCTTTCGGTTGGCTTGTCCAAAAACCCCCTTCGGTTCCCTTGTCCAGAAACCCTTTCGGTTTGCTTGTCCAGAAACCCCTTTCGGTTGGCTTGTCCAAAAACCCCCTTTGGTTCCCTTGTCCAGAAACCTCTTTCGGTTCCCTTGTCCAGAAACCCCTTTCGGTTTGCTTGTCCAGAAACCCCTTTCGGTTTGCTTGTCCAGAAACCCCTTTCGGTCTACTTGTCCAGAAACCCCTTTCGGTTCCCTTGTCCAGAAACCCCTTTCGGTTTGCTTGTCCAGAAACCCCTTTTGGTTCCCTTGTCCAGAAACCCTTTAGGTTTGCTTGTCCAGAAACCCTTTCGGTTTGCTTGTCCAGAAACCCCTTTCGGTTTGCTTGTCAAGAAACCCATTTCAGTTTGCTTGTCCAGAAACCCATTTCGGTTCCCTTGTCCAGAAACCCCTTTCGGTTGCTTTGTCCATAAACCCTTTCGGTTTCGTTTCCCTTGTCCAGAAATCCTTTCGGCTTGCTTGTCCAGAAACCCCTTTCGGTTGGCTTGTCCAAAAACCCCCTTCGGTTCCCTTGTCCAGAAACCCTTTCGGTTTCGGTTCCCTTGTCCAGAAACCCTTCCGGTTTGCTTGTCCAGAAACCCCTTTCGGTCTACTTGTCCAGAAACCCCTTTCGGTTCCCTTTTCCAGAAACCCCTTTCGGTTTGCTTGTCCAGAAACCCCTTTCGGTTCCCTTGTCCAGAAACCCTTTCGGTTTGCTTGTCCAGAAACCCCTTTCGGTTTGCTTGTCCAGAAACCCCTTTCGGTCTACTTGTCCAGAAACCCCTTTCGGTTCCCTAGTCCAGAAACCCCTTTCGGTTTGCTTGTCCAGAAACCCCTTTCGATTCCCTTGTCCAGAAACCCTTTCGGTTTGCTTGTCCAGAAACCCTTTCGGTTTGCTTGTCCAGAAACCCCTTTCGGTTTGCTTGTCCAGAAACCCCTTTCGGTCTACTTGTCCAGACACCCCTTTCGGTTCCCTTGTCCAGACACCCCTTTCGGTTCCCTTGTCCAGAAAACCCTTTCGGTTGGCTTGTCCAGAAACCCCTTTCGGTTCCCTTGTCCAGAAACCCCTTTCGGTTCCCTTGTCCAGAAGCCCTTTCGGCCTGCTTGTCCAGAAACCCATTTCGGTTCCCTTGTCCAGAAACCCTTTTCGGTTCCCTTGTCCAGAAACCCTTTCGGTTTCGGTTCCCTTGTCCAGAAACCCCTTTCGGTTCCCTTGTCCAGAAACCCTTTCGGTTTCGGTTCCCTTGTCCAGAAACCCTTTCGGTTTCGGTTCCCTTGTCCAGAAACCCTTTCGGTTTCGGTTCCCTTGTCCAGAAACCCCTTTCTGTTCCCTTGTCCAGTAACCCCTTTCGGTTCCCTTGACCAGAAACCCTTTCGGCCTGCTTGTCCAGAAACCCATTTCGGTTCCCTTGCCCAGAAACCCCTTTCGGTTCACTTGTCCAGAAACCCTTTCGGTTTCGGTTCCCTTGTCCAGAAACCCCTTTCGGTTCCCTTGTCCAGAAACCCCTTTCGGTTCCCTTGTCCAGAAACCCTTTCGGCCTGCTTGTCCAGAAACCCATTTCGGTTCCCTTGCCCAGAAACCCCTTTCGGTTCCCTTGTCCAGAAACCCTTTCGGTTTCGGTTCCCATGTCCAGAAACCCCTTTCGGTTTGTTTGTCCAGAAACCCCTTTCGGTTCCCTTGTCCAGAAACTCCTCTCGGTTGGCTTGTCCAGAAACCCCTTTCGGTTTGCTTGTCCAGAAACCCCTTTCGGTTTACTTGTCCAGAAACCCCTTTCGGTTCCCTTGTCTTGAAACTCCCTTCGGTTCCCTTGTCCAGAAACCCTTTCGGTTTGCTTGTCCAGAAACCCCTTTCGGTTTGCTTGTCCAGAAACCCATTTCGGTTCCCTTGTCCAGAAACCCTTTTCGGTTCCCTTGTCCAGAAACCCTTTCGGTTTCGGTTCCCTTGTCCAGAAACCCCTTTCGGTTCCCTTGTCCAGAAACCCTTTCGGTTTCGGTTCCCATGTCCAGAAACCCCTTTCGGTTTGTTTGTCCAGAAACCCTTTTCGGTTCCCTTGTCCAGAAACCCTTTCGGTTTCGGTTCCCTTGTCCAGAAACCCCTTTCGGTTTGCTTGTCCAGAAACCCCTTTCGGTTTACTTGTCCAGAAACCCCTTTCGGTTCCCTTGTCTTGAAACTCCCTTCGGTTCCCTTGTCCAGAAACCCTTTCGGTTTGCTTGTCCAGAAACCCCTTTCGGTTTGCTTGTCCAGAAACCCATTTCGGTTCCCTTGTCCAGAAACCCTTTTCGGTTCCCTTGTCCAGAAACCCTTTCGGTTTCGGTTCCCTTGTCCAGAAACCAATTTCGGTTCCCTTGTCCAGAAACCCCTTTCGGTTTCGGTTCCCTTGTCCAGAAACCCTTTCGGTTTGCTTGTCCAGAAACCCCTTTCGGTTTGCTTGTCCAGAAACCCCTTTCGGTTTGCTTGTCCAGAAACCCCTTTCGGTTTACTTGTCCAGAAACCCCTTTCGGTTCACTTGTGCAGAAACCTCTTTCGGTTTGCTTGTCCAGAAACCCCTTTCGGTTCCCTTGTCCAGAAACCCTTTCGGTTTGCTTGTCCAGAAACCTTTTCGGTTTGCTTGTCCAGAAACCCCTTTCGGTTTCCTTGTCCAGAAACCCTTTTCGGTTCCCTTGTCCAGAAACCCCTTTCGGTTTCCTTGTCCAGAAACCCCCTTCAGTTCCCTTGTCCAGAAACCCTTTCGGTTTGCTTGTCCAGAAACCCTTTTCGGTTCCCTTGTCCAGAAACCCTTTTCGGTTGGCTTCTCCAAAAATCTCCTTCGGTTCCCTTGTCCATAAACCCTTTCGGTTTCGTTTCCCTTGTCCAGAAATCCTTTCGGCTTGCTTGTCCAGAAAACCCTTTCGGTTGGCTTGTCCAAAAACCCCCTTCGGTTCCCTTGTCCAGAAACCCTTTCGGTTTGCTTGTCCAGAAACCCCTTTCGGTTGGCTTGTCCAAAAACCCCCTTTGGTTCCCTTGTCCAGAAACCTCTTTCGGTTCCCTTGTCCAGAAACCCCTTTCGGTTTGCTTGTCCAGAAACCCCTTTCGGTTTGCTTGTCCAGAAACCCCTTTCGGTCTACTTGTCCAGAAACCCCTTTCGGTTCCCTTGTCCAGAAACCCCTTTCGGTTTGCTTGTCCAGAAACCCCTTTTGGTTCCCTTGTCCAGAAACCCTTTAGGTTTGCTTGTCCAGAAACCCTTTCGGTTTGCTTGTCCAGAAACCCCTTTCGGTTTGCTTGTCAAGAAACCCATTTCAGTTTGCTTGTCCAGAAACCCATTTCGGTTCCCTTGTCCAGAAACCCCTTTCGGTTGCTTTGTCCATAAACCCTTTCGGTTTCGTTTCCCTTGTCCAGAAATCCTTTCGGCTTGCTTGTCCAGAAACCCCTTTCGGTTGGCTTGTCCAAAAACCCCCTTCGGTTCCCTTGTCCAGAAACCCTTTCGGTTTCGGTTCCCTTGTCCAGAAACCCTTCCGGTTTGCTTGTCCAGAAACCCCTTTCGGTCTACTTGTCCAGAAACCCCTTTCGGTTCCCTTTTCCAGAAACCCCTTTCGGTTTGCTTGTCCAGAAACCCCTTTCGGTTCCCTTGTCCAGAAACCCTTTCGGTTTGCTTGTCCAGAAACCCCTTTCGGTTTGCTTGTCCAGAAACCCCTTTCGGTCTACTTGTCCAGAAACCCCTTTCGGTTCCCTAGTCCAGAAACCCCTTTCGGTTTGCTTGTCCAGAAACCCCTTTCGATTCCCTTGTCCAGAAACCCTTTCGGTTTGCTTGTCCAGAAACCCTTTCGGTTTGCTTGTCCAGAAACCCCTTTCGGTTTGCTTGTCCAGAAACCCCTTTCGGTCTACTTGTCCAGACACCCCTTTCGGTTCCCTTGTCCAGACACCCCTTTCGGTTCCCTTGTCCAGAAAACCCTTTCGGTTGGCTTGTCCAGAAACCCCTTTCGGTTCCCTTGTCCAGAAACCCCTTTCGGTTCCCTTGTCCAGAAACCCTTTCGGCCTGCTTGTCCAGAAACCCATTTCGGTTCCCTTGTCCAGAAACCCTTTTCGGTTCCCTTGTCCAGAAACCCTTTCGGTTTCGGTTCCCTTGTCCAGAAACCCCTTTCGGTTCCCTTGTCCAGAAACCCTTTCGGTTTCGGTTCCCTTGTCCAGAAACCCTTTCGGTTTCGGTTCCCTTGTCCAGAAACCCTTTCGGTTTCGGTTCCCTTGTCCAGAAACCCCTTTCTGTTCCCTTGTCCAGTAACCCCTTTCGGTTCCCTTGACCAGAAACCCTTTCGGCCTGCTTGTCCAGAAACCCATTTCGGTTCCCTTGCCCAGAAACCCCTTTCGGTTCACTTGTCCAGAAACCCTTTCGGTTTCGGTTCCCTTGTCCAGAAACCCCTTTCGGTTCCCTTGTCCAGAAACCCCTTTCGGTTCCCTTGTCCAGAAACCCTTTCGGCCTGCTTGTCCAGAAACCCATTTCGGTTCCCTTGCCCAGAAACCCCTTTCGGTTCCCTTGTCCAGAAACCCTTTCGGTTTCGGTTCCCATGTCCAGAAACCCCTTTCGGTTTGTTTGTCCAGAAACCCCTTTCGGTTCCCTTGTCCAGAAACTCCTCTCGGTTGGCTTGTCCAGAAACCCCTTTCGGTTTGCTTGTCCAGAAACCCCTTTCGGTTTACTTGTCCAGAAACCCCTTTCGGTTCCCTTGTCTTGAAACTCCCTTCGGTTCCCTTGTCCAGAAACCCTTTCGGTTTGCTTGTCCAGAAACCCCTTTCGGTTTGCTTGTCCAGAAACCCATTTCGGTTCCCTTGTCCAGAAACCCTTTTCGGTTCCCTTGTCCAGAAACCCTTTCGGTTTCGGTTCCCTTGTCCAGAAACCCCTTTCGGTTCCCTTGTCCAGAAACCCTTTCGGTTTCGGTTCCCTTGTCCAGAAACCCTTTCGGTTTCGGTTCCCTTGTCCAGAAACCCCTTTCGGTTCCCTTGTCCAGTAACCCCTTTCGGTTCCCTTGACCAGAAACCCTTTCGGCCTGCTTGTCCAGAAACCCATTTCGGTTCCCTTGCCCAGAAACCCCTTTCGGTTCACTTGTCCAGAAACCCTTTCGGTTTCGGTTCCCTTGTCCAGAAACCCCTTTCGGTTCCCTTGTCCAGAAACCCTTTCGGCCTGCTTGTCCAGAAACCCATTTCGGTTCCCTTGTCCAGAAACCCTTTTCGGTTCCCTTGTCCAGAAACCCTTTCGGTTTCGGTTCCCTTGTCCAGAAACCCCCTTCGGTTCCCTTGTCTTGAAACTCCCTTCGGTTCCCTTGTCCAGAAACCCTTTCGGTTTCGTTTCCCTTGTCCAGAAATCCTTTCGGCTTGCTTGTCCAGAAACCCCTTTCGGTGTGCTTGTCCAAAAACCCCCTTCGGTTTTCTTGTCCAGAAACCCTTTCGGTTTGCTTGTCCAGAAACCCCTTTCGGTTGGCTTGTCCAAAAACCCCCTTCGGTTCCCTTGTCCAGAAACCTTTTCGGTTTGATTGTCCAGAAACCCCTTTCGGTTTGCTTGTCCAGAAACCCCTTTCGGTTTGCTTGTCCAGAAACCCCTTTCGGTCTACTTGTCCAGAAACCCCTTTCGGTTCCCTTGTCCAGAAACCCCTTTCGGTTTTCTTGTCCAGAAACCCCTTTCGATTCCCTTGTCCAGAAACCCTTTCGGTTTGTTTGTCCAGAAACCCTTTCGGTTTGCTTGTCCAGAAACCCTTTCGGCTTGCTTGTCCAGAAACCCTTTTCGGTTTGCTTGTCCAGAAACCCTTTCGGTTTCCGTTTGCTTGTCCAGAAACCCTTTCGGTTTCCGTTTGCTTGTCCAGAAACCCTTTCGGTTCCCTTGTCCAGAAACCCTTTCGGTTTTGGTTTGCTTGTCCAGAAACCCTTTCGGTTTCGGTTCCCTTGTCCAGAAACCCCTTTCGGTTTGCTTGTCCAGAAACCCCTTTCGGTTGGCTTGTCCAAAAACCCCCTTCGGTTCCCTTGTCCAGAAACCCTTTCGGTTTCGGTTCCCTTGTCCAGAAACCCCTTTCGGTTTGCTTGTCCAGAAACCCTTTCGGTTTCGGTTCCTTTGTCCAAAAACCCCTTTCGGTTACCTTGTCCAGAAACCCCTTTCGGTTACCTTTTTCAGAAACCCCTTTCGGTTCCCTTGTCCAGAAACCCTTTCGGTTTCGGTTACCTTGTCCAGAAGCCTTTTTCGGTTCCCTTGTCCAGAAACCCTTTCGGTTTCGGTTCCCTTGTCCAGAAACCCTTTCGGTTTTGGTTCCCTTGTCCAGAAACCCCTTTCGGTTTACTTGTCCAGAAACTCCCTTCGGTTCCCTTGTCCAGAAACCATTTCGGTTTTGGTTCCCTTGTCCAGAAACCCCTTTCGGTTCCCTTGTCCAGAAACCCTTTCGATTCCCTTGTCCAGAAACCCTTTCGGTTTCGGTTCCCTTGTCCAGAAACCCTTTCGGTTTTGGTTCCCTTGTCCAGAAACCCCTTTCGGTTCTCTTGTCCAGAAACTCCCTTCGGTTCCCTTGTCCAGAAACCCCTTTCGGTTCTCTTGTCCAGAAACTCATTTCGGTTCCCTTGTCCAGAAACCCTTTCGGTTTGCTTGTCCAGAAACCCTTTCGGTTTCGGTTCCCTTGTCCAGAAACCCCTTTCGGTTTGCTTGTCCAGAAACCCCTTTCGGTTGGCTTGTCCAAAAACCCTCTTCGGTTCCCTTGTCCAGAAACCCTTTCGGTTTCGGTCCCTTGTCCAGAAACCCCTTTCGGTTTGCTTGTCCAGAAACCCTTTCGGTTTCGGTTCCCTTGTCCAGAAACCCTTTCGGTTTCCGTTCCCTTGTCCAGAAACCCCTTTCGGTTCCCTTGTCCAGAAACCATTTCGGTTTCGGTTCCCTTGTCCAGAAACCATTTCGGTTTCGGTTCCCTTGTCCAGAAACCCCTTTCGGTTTGCTTCTCCAGAAACCCTTTCGGTTTGGGTTTTCTTGTCCAGAAACCACTTACGGTTCCCTTGTCCAGAAACCCCTTTCGGTTCCCTTGTCCTGAAACCCCTTTCGGTTCCCTTGTCCTGAAACCCCTTTCAGTTCCCTTGTCCACAAACCCCTTTCGGTTCCCTTGTCCAGAAACCCGTTTCGGTTCCCTTGTCCAGAAACCCTTTCGGTTTCGGTTTCCTTGTCCAGAAACCCTTTCGGTTTGCTTGTCCAGAAACCCCTTTCGGTTTCCTTGTCCAGAAATCCTTTCGGTTTTGGTTCCCTTGTCCAGAAACCCTTTCGGTTTCGGTTTCCTTGTTCAGAAACCCTTTCGGTTTCGGTTTCCTTGTCCAGAAACCCTATCGGTTTGCTTGTCTTGAAACCCCTTTCGGTTTCCTTGTCCAGAAACCCCTTTCGGTTCCCTTGTCCAGAAACCCCTTTCGGTTCCCTTGTCCAGAAACCCCTTTCGGTTCCCTTGTCCAGAAACCCCTTTCGGTTTACTTGTCCAGAAACCCATTTCGGTTCCCTTGGCCAGAAACCCTTTCGGTTCCCTTGTCCAGAAACCCTTTCGGTTTTGGTTCCCTTGTCCAGAAACCCTTTCGGTTTCGATTTCCTTGTCCAGAAACCCTTTCGGTTTCGGTTTCCTTGTCCAGAAACCCTTTCGGTTTCGGTTTCCTTGTCCAGAAACCCTTTCGGTTTCGGTTCCCTTGTCCAGAAACCCCTTTCGGTTCCCTTGTCCAGAAACCTCTTTCGGTTCCCTTGTCCAGAAACCCCTTTCGGTTCCCTTGTCCAGAAACCCATTTCGGTTCCCTTGTCCAGAAACCCTTTCGGTTTTGGTTCCCGTGTCCAGAAACCCTTTCGGTATTGGTTCCCTTGTCCAGAAACCCTTTCGGTTCCCTTGTCCAGAAAGCCTTTCGGTTTTGGTTCCCTTGTCCAGAAACCCTTTCGGTTTCCGTTTGCTTGTCCAGAAACCCCTTTCGGTTCCCTTGTCCAGAAACCCTTTCGGTTCCCTTGTCCAGAAACCCTTTCGGTTTTGGTTTGCTTGTCCAGAAACCCTTTCGGTTTCGGTTCCCTTGTCCAGAAACCCCTTTCGGTTTGCTTGTCCAGAAACCCTTTCGGTTTTGGTTCCCTTGTCCAGAAACCCCTTTCGGTTTGCTTGTCCAGAAACCCTTTCGGTTTCCGTTTGCTTGTCCAGAAACCCCTTTCGGTTCCCTTGTCCAGAAACCCTTTCGGTTCCCTTGTCCAGAAACCCTTTCGGTTTTGGTTTGCTTGTCCAGAAACCCTTTCGGTTTCGGTTCCCTTGTCCAGAAACCCCTTTCGGTTTGCTTGTCCAGAAACCCCTTTCGGTTGGCTTGTCCAAAAACCCCCTTCGGTTCCCTTGTCCAGAAACCCTTTCGGTTTCGGTTCCCTTGTCCAGAAACCCCTTTCGGTTTGCTTGTCCAGAAACCCTTTCGGTTTCGGTTACCTTGTCCAGAAACCCCTTTCGGTTACCTTTTTCAGAAACCTCTTTCGGTTCCCTTGTCCAGAAACCCTTTCGGTTTCGGTTCCCTTGTCCAGAAGCCTTTTTCGGTTCCCTTGTCCAGAAACCCTTTCGGTTTCGGTTCCCTTGTCCAGAAACCCTTTCGGTTTCGGTTCCCTTGTCCAGAAACCCTTTCGGTTTCGGTTCCCTTGTCCGGAAACCCTTTCGGTTTCGGTTCCCTTGTCCAGAAACCCCTTTCGGTTTTAGTTCCCTTGTCCAGAAACCAATTTCGGTTCTCTTGTCCAGAAACTCCCTTCGGTTCCCTTGTCCAGAAACCCTTTCGGTTCCCTTGTCCAGAAACCCTTTCGGTTTTGGTTCTCTTGTCCAGAAACCCCTTTCGGTTCCCTTGTCCAGAAACCCCTTTCGATTCCCTTGTCCAGAAACCCTTTCGGTTTCGGTTCCCTTGTCCAGAAACCCTTTCGGTTTTGGTCCCCTTGTCCAGAAACCCCATTCGGTTTGCTAGTCCAGAAACCCCTTTCGGTTCTCTTGTCCAGAAACTACCTTCGGTTCCCTTGTCCAGAAACCCCTTTCGGTTCTCTTGTCCAGAAACTCCCTTCGGTTCCCTTGACCAGAAACCCTTTCGGTTTGCTTGTCCAGAAACCCTTTCGGTTTCGGTTCCCTTGTCCAGAAACCCCTTTCGGTTTGCTTGTCCAGAAACCCCTTTCGGTTGGCTTGTCCAAAAACCCTCTTCGGTTCCCTTGTCCAGAAACCCTTTCGGTTTCGGTCCCTTGTCCAGAAACCCCCTTCGGTTTGCTTGTCCAGAAACCCTTTCGGTTTCGGTTCCCTTGTCCAGAAACCCTTTCGGTTTCCGTTCCCTTGTCCAGAAACCCCTTTCGGTTCCCTTGTCCAGAAACCATTTCGGTTTCGGTTCCCTTGTCCAGAAACCCTTTCGGTTTGGGTTTTCTTGTCCAGAAACCACTTTCGGTTCCCTTGTCCAGAAACCCCTTTCGGTTCCCTTGTCCAGAGACCCCTTTCGGTTCCCTTGTCCAGAAACCCCTTTCGGTTCCCTTGTCCTGAAACCCCTTTCGGTTCCCTTGTCCAGAAACCCCTTTCGGTTCCCTTGTCCAGAAACCACTTTCGGTTCCCTTGTCCAGAAACCCCTTTCGGTTCCCTTGTCCTGAAACCCCTTTCAGTTCCCTTGTCCACAAACCCCTTTCGGTTCCCTTGTCCAGAAACCCCTTTCGGCTCCCTTGTCCAGAAACCCTTTCGGTTTCGGTTTCCTTGTCCAGAAACCCCTTTCGGTTTGCTTGTCCAGAAACCCCTTTCGGTTTCCTTGTCCAGAAATCCTTTCGGTTTTGGTTCCCTTGTCCAGAAACCCTTTCGGTTTCGGTTTCCTTGTTCAGAAACCCTTTCGGTTTCGGTTTCCTTGTCCAGAAACCCTTTCGGTTCCCTTGTCCAGAAACCCCTTTCGGTTCCCTTGTCCAGAAACCCCTTTCGGTTCCCTTGTCCAGAAACCCCTTTCGGTTTACTTGTCCAGAAACCCATTTCGGTTCCCTTGTCCAGAAACCCTTTCGGTTTTGGTTCCCTTGTCCAGAAACCCTTTCGGTTTCGATTTCCTTGTCCAGAAACCCTTTCGGTTTCGGTTTCCTTGTCCAGAAACCCTTTCGGTTTGCTTGTCCAGAAACCCCTTTCGGTTTCCTTGTCCAGAAACTCCTTGTTTTTTACCTTTAACTTATTTTTCCTGCTATTAACTCGATCATCAACAAAGTCCGATGGTCGATGCTTCTTTCTTGGTAACTTAATTGTGAGCGCTTCTCTGAACCTTTAAGTTAAAGCCAAATGACAGATCATGACCAATGGCTGCACAGCTTAACACACAAACTGTTCGAAAAAATTCGAAACTGATTTAAAAAATAGAAATATTTTTTATTGTTTGTCTTATTGAACAATCTACATTTTTAGAGCATTTCACTGGTTTTCCTTGGCGGCCTTTTCTTGCTTCTGCTTTTCTAGACGTTCCAGTTGCTCCAAGGTGAACAGTGATATACCAAGTTGGTCTTCCCTACTGAAGGGCTGCGCCATCTGCCTCAACCACCGACGCGCCAAGTGCATGGCTTCCTCCGTGCTCAGATTGCAGTAGCTGTCAATTAAATACTCCTGAATCCATTTTGGAAGACGACTGCGCTTCTCTTGACGGGAAAATCGCTTGTCCGCGAATATCATAATCCCATAGTCGGTTTTACCACGCAGCACACGTCCCACGCACTGTGCCGCATGTCGCATGGCGTCGAATGTCAAGAAATCGTTCTCGTTTATTTGAAACTGATCTCGGAGGTACTGCAGACGTGCCTTAAGAATCTTCGATTGGGTGTACACGTAGGGAATGCCGAACATGAGCACAGCTCTGCCGTACTGATGATCGAAATCAACACCCTCAGAGACCTTACCTCGTGTGACCGCAAGAAGCACAGCTCCTCGACCGCAATCACAAGCCTGAGGGGAAAGAGGAGGATGTGTCATTTCTTCCAACTTCAATCGAACTTCAATGGATACTCACCTTCACATAGTTCATCAGGGCGTAGCTGGTCTCGGCGTTGTCCTGGGTTTCGATGAAGAGCAGCTTGTACCGCAGGAGAGTGTCTACAATGCCTTGATCGTACCAGGAGGCGACTACCGACTCCAGATAAAGGTAGGAAGTGAAGAAGCAAACAACTCCGTCTGGAACGATTTTCGCTGTCTCCACAAGCAGTTGGCCATAGTTTCTGATGACGGCTGTGTCCTCTCGTGTCTCAAACTTAGATGATATCGCTACTTGATCATTGCCCTTGGACACAATCTAAACACACAAGAGTTTGAGTTTCTGAGAAGTGAACAAGCAGAGCTGCGCTTACCATTGGCAGCAAACACGGTCTGGCGAGAGTCATTGTGAACGAACTCAGTATGACTGGATCGAAATCCAGGATCTTCGGGTACATATCCATTGGCGACAGGGTTCCGGATGTGATGACCACGCTTTGGAACCTCGAAAAGATTGGCGCCATGGCTATTGACGAATCCAAGCAGCTGAAGTGAAGGATGGGATTCGCAACCGTGGGTGTTTTATCATCAAACGGTTCGATGATGATGGTGAAGCCTCTCGTGTAGGTGGACACCAGTGTAGCAAAGTGAGTTATCTGCAGACAGAATGTTACCTTTGGACTCCATTTGTGAGACTGAAGTTGCTACATACCACGACAAGCCCACCGTACTCCGTCATGTCGGTGATTTCCAATGTCCTGAGGAGACTCGCCAGACGTTCAGCGCAAAATCTAAGGGGTTTTCGATCAGCGCAGATCTTCGACGCCACATCCTTGAGGAAACCGGCTGGAGATTCTTGTACAACATTGTGTACCCGCAGACGTGTTTTTATGTATTCCACGAACCGGCGAAGGAAGCTGATAAAGTGATCGGCATTGCGAATGTTTCCAGGCACAACTTCTAATAAGACGAAGATAGAAATGTGTGAGCAAATATTTCAAGACACCCAAGAGAAAGCAGTTCTAACGTACCCTTTAATACATCAGCAGGTAGAAGAGGATTGGCTAGGACAACGTCAGTGTCACGCCGCTCACTCTCGTCTCGCAGGCCTTGTACCATTCGTTGGTACTCAAAGTTCAAGCGATTTGTGTCTTCTTCGCGGATACTGTAAGTAAACTCATTAAACATCAGTCACTTTGGATGGCTATCCGGTTCTCCTCACTCATGAACCAGTTTCTGAAGGGAATTGATGGCATTCGTGCTTCTCTCCACAATTCGCCGGTTGATCTTGACACTCATCGAGTCAATGCACACATTGTCGATGTTGTGGGCCTCGTCGAACACGATGACAGACTCTTTCTGCAGCTCTTTGGAAACAACTTCTGCGATTTTCGGATCCAGCAAGTAGTGGTAACTGTAGACGACTATGTTTGCGTAAACAATCTGAAAGCAAAAACACCATTATACGCCTTCAAGGTGGGGTTTTGGATAACCTACAGCGTGTCGGGCGGTGAAGTATGGACACCAGTTCCGGTCCCTGCCATACTCCTTCATGTCATCGAGTCCATAGACACCTTCTGGAAGTGCAGACTCCTTTCCTTCCATACTAAATCCCTCGTAGTATTGACCTAAAACTCAAATTCAGTGAACTCAACCGAAAGCACTGCCGAAAGACTTACAAATCGGTGTAGTTGGATCGATCTCGGCCTTCTCGCGGACATAACTTGCAGTTAATGAATAGCACATGCCATCCACGGATTTCCCTTCGTGTTGCTTGCTTACCTCTGGATGGACACACATATTTTTTCTTGAACTCAGCACTAAGCCTGTGATTTTCGGTGGAACTGGAGCATGCTTGTGGTAGTAGTTGATCAAACTTTTTAGTTCGGCTATGACTTTCTCTATCTCAGGCACTGTACGAGAGCAATAGATGAGCTTGCGTACGACCTCAGGATATACGCGCATATATGCGACGATGAGCGAAAGCAGCGTTGCAGTTTTGCCGGTTCCCGAAGGCATCTCCAACAGACAGTGACCTTTGGCATCTAGAGCGCGTTTCAGTTCCAGCATGTATGAGTACTGTTCTGGGTAAATGTACTCATAGGGGAAGTAGACTTCCAAACCATCAACGTTGATTCTGAAATCGAAGAATAAAGGGGCAATAAAGCAGAGTCCTAGCATTTGCTGGCGGGGTTTCTTACTTCATGGTGAACTTCAAACACACATTCCAAATTCAAAAATTGTTATGAAAATATAAGCTGCCGATATGAAATTGGTCTACAGCTTATAATTAACACAATTTATGAGCAAATGCTGGTGTTTAGCCGTCTCGCAGCCGGCTTTTGTTTAATAACGAAATCTTTGAGTTTGTGAAGCAACGCAAATGTCAGCGATGAAGATCTGTCAAAACTCAAATCCAATTACATGCGCATCTTCGATTCATTTTATCTGCATACTCTTAGGCTGCCCAAGAAGTTTTACAGAGATGTTATATGCATCATTCATTCTTCTTCTGAACAAGCTACAAAACAATCGGATGTTCTCCGATTGAGTGCTTGCATTTGCCGACAGTATGGTTTGTTCTTAGAAAAGATTCCGGCCAGGAATGTCAAGAACAGATCAAGTCTTCGCACTGCAGCAGATCCTGGCAAAGACCCAAGAATTCCAAATTAACACTTAGCACATTCTTGGCTGCACTAAAGACTGTGCAGAAATACAAAGAAAGCAAAAAAATCATATGGCTTTTCCGACATCATTCTTGAGATAATCGAAAGCATGTACACTCATACTGAAGGCACGGTCTTCCATAAATTCGTTTTACTCGGATACAAATAACAAACATACCTCAAGAGGCAATTGAACCAAAGTGACACAGTCCGCATCTACTGCGTATATGCATGGATAGTCTCAAAAGCACATGCAAACGTTATTTGTCTCTTCGATATCCTGTTTCCGTTTATTCTATTTGGAGAAGAAGAATTAACAACCATCATCCTGGTTAATATGACATCAGTTTAGCACGCATATGTAGAAGAATTTCAACTAATCTGAGTTTCTTCTTCTTTGTGTAGCCCTAAAGTCCGGAGCTTCTCCCGCTAGCGCGATCTGGCTGGCTGTGTCCAGTTTCGCACACCAAGTTGTTTGAGGTCCTTCTCCACTTGGATGCGCGACCTTGAACGCGGGCGTCCTTTCTTTCGTTGCCCCATAGGTTCGGATTCGAAGATTCTTCCGGTCGGAGCTAAGTTGTCCATACACTGTACATGGCCCAGCCACCGTAGGCGTTGCGTCCGTAGACGCCTGACTAGCCTGACTACTACCATGTCGCTGTACAACCCGTTCAGTTTGTCGTTGAATAATCGATGTTGGTGATTTAGGTTCATTCAAACTCTCTAGAAACAACACGCCGAAGACCGTAAGACATTAAGCAAAAACTCAGATACATATAACAAGAGTAAGAAGCTGATAACGGTGTGCGTACTTGAAAAGACGTCGTTATGGGTATTCAAAGGAGAGCTGCATGCTTTCAAGAGCTTAGGCAACTACCTTTCAGCGATAAGGCTATATCGTCACGTCGCGTTCGAACGTTCCGACTTGAAGTAGGATACATGTAAATCGTTTGTATCAGTCGGAATGGGCGATCGAGCGCTGGAACTTCACAGACCGTAATATCGATAGCCAAAACTCTAGGTAATAGAACTCTCTTCTTAGACCGGCGTTTTGCTGATTGTGAAATAATTTTCTTAAATTTATTTCTCAATTTGAATTTTTGGCAAACTAAAGCGACTATTGTGAAGTAATCCATTTGATAGGGATTTTGTTTATATTGATTTTGATTAGAAATTTGAAAAATGTTTTTCAGAACATTTGACTTGTCAAACGTGCTCATTTATATCGATATTGAAAGCTAGGATTATTGAATTTTAGCAGCACATCTTAGTGAACAGTATGCTATGCTCAAAATCCGTTGAAATAAAAATTGGAATTAAGGTTTTGTTATTGTCCAACTAAAGACATCGAATGTGTAGAAAATAAGCAGCTCTGCCGCATGTGTAAGTAAACAAGTGAATATTTGCACGGTTAATTGCGCAAAATCTACAAGACGAGTGAAGTCTGAAGTATCAAATACCCTGATTATTTACATGCATAGATGGGATCGAGGGAGTGACAGCAACCACTTGTGTTGCGCATAGTATTCTCACATCGACACTCATATTTTAAGTCGCCTTCGTAGCAGAAACGAATATTTAGTAGTAGATCTACTTCATTAATTAAAACCCAAGCATTAGATACATAGCAGATTATTTTTACTTAATATTACATAATTCCATTTAGAAGAATCTGCCTCGCTAGAATTTGCTTCGCTAGAATCTGCCACATTCTGTTCCACAGCCAAGGCGCCATAGGCCCACTCGTACCTTAGAGCACCTTGCCTATGCCTTGAAAATTAACATATACACTAGCAAGCTAACATTTTTGACTATTTGTCATGTCAAGTGAGGACACCTAAGGTACTAAGCAAAGTGTTATCAAAAAAATGTTGTATCTGCTTCGCTTTTTGTAAATCTGATTCGTTTTTTGGGCATTTTCGTTCACTTTCGGGGCTCTGGCCAGATTTCGAGCCAGGAAAGGAATGTAGTCGTTACTTCATGGATGGGTCCAAAACCAATGAAGGGTCCGGCGCTGGTGTTTTCGTGAAGGGCGACAACACTAGACTGTACACCGTATTATATTATATTGCGAAGAAAAGGCGAATGGGTCGACGTATCTTTGTTTGACAGTTGTGCTTTAGGCCTCACTCAACACTTCAGTTGCGTAATGTAAATCCTCTCTGAATTTAATTGCCAGTCAAAATTCACTGAAACTCATCTTGTCCCAGGACACCAAGGAATCGCTGGAAATGACATCTCCGATTAACTTGCTAGACAAGGATTAGAGGAAACTTTTTCAGAGCCTGAACCTGCGCTTGGACTACCTGCGTCTATGGTTAAGGCATCCATTAATCGTTGGACCTCCAGCACGTAAATATACCAATCGTTAAATCTTAAACGTCTGTAAGAATTCCGCGGCATTCTTGTTGTCCCTTGACAGAAAAGATGACTGCCCCTAATCTGGTCTAATACTTTTATCTTGTTTTCAAATCTGTTCCAGTCACCATTTGCCGTTGGGATCAAATTAACAGCACTGTGTATCACAATGGAGCAGCGATGGTTAAAGTGTGGCGCCAATTTCGCTTTCGACGGTTGGTCGATTAGTCTAAAAACTGTATGGAATTTTAAGAAGCAAAATACTTCGTATTTAAAGCGGATATATTCGCAATTGATCTTTTCTTCGGAGAAAATGTTGACGTGTAAGCCATTATTAACAAACACATCTATGGCATGTTCTCAACATCAAAGCTGCTGAGCGCTAGAAACCTCAAAAGCTACGAACTTACTTCAACGCTAGTGCCAACACAAAGGGAGTCCACTTCATTTGGCGGGTTTTTAGAAAACGACAGAGCGGACCTACTAACCAGAAAAGGCTCCGCATAACCATTCATGATGCCACGACAACTCTGCGACATACCCATCACCACTGATTGGAGCTATCTAAATAATTAGCTCAGGGGCAAGGCCAAACATTTTTAGACTCGCGAAAAGGTAACAGGCAGGCCAAAAAGTTCCTAACAACTATTTCTCTTAATAGGACGATATAGAGCAATGTCCAGTAAATAAACATCTAAAAACCAAGGGCCAAGCACAAGATGACACATGCCGGATGTGTAACGAGGGCGAAGAAACGCCGAAAACATTCTCTGTCACTGAAACTGCATAGCCAGGACATGTCATCGACACCCATTATATAATAATACGCGTGGCACTACATCCCGTAGGGTGCCAGGGGCTCGCTTGTAAGTAACCATTCATGCTATGCGTGCTATTGTTCTCTCACGAGTGGGACGGACCTCAAGTATTTTATGGCGATTCCGAACGTCCAAGTCTGATATGCTATTTCTAGACAGGAAATGCTCTTTGAGCATTGTCAGTGAATCGAAAGAGGTGGGGCCGTGAAATTTATTTTTGTCGTACAGACCGGCCAACGAATATGCGACGTCCGGGTTCAAATGCATTGGGGTTGACGCACATACCCACAACGCCATCCACACCTAGGCTGATACTATCTCATAATTACCGACAGCTTACTCAAAAACGTACTAAGTTTCATCATGAACTCAGGCTTAGTGCGTGAACTTTAAATTTAAGAAATCACAATAGGCAGATCAAACGCCGCAGTGATCTTCCCACCCTTTCGCAAATTCTAAGTCTAATTCTAAGGACCAAGATAGACAGCACACTTAAATTATTTCCTTAGCAGTTGACTTCCGGTTGTTAATCACGCGAAAGAGCTAGCCCACTGAATTATGGTAGTTGATCTTGTTGGGAATCATGGACATCTAGCGTAGGTGTTGGCGCACGTAATCATTCTGCCGTGACGCGGGAGAATTTGTCCAGATTTTTCATTTATTCATACATTTAAGACTGACATTTCTCCCTTCCTGACACACTGAGGTGAATAGGCGCTTAGTATTAGACATGTCCTCGATCATATTCTTATGGCAACTTTTTGGCAGAAGTTGTATTTGACACAACAAAAAGCTCTGCAACGTGATGGAAATGTCGAAATTTGTCCAGTAGCTACAATATTAACGCAATATATAAGACCTTTCAAAGCTACTGTATTTGACTCTTAAGTTGTCTACGTACATTTTAATATTCAAATCTTAAATAAATATCGTGCCGGTTTCAAAGCTCACTGAACGTCGGTTTCCTACCTTTTGACAGATTTAACCTAAAAACCCCAACAAACACCGCCATACTTCCACACCAAGCCACCCCGAGTTCGTTCTTTTTCACCTCCTTGGTCTACAGAAAAAAAAACCTTCAAAAAGGGAATAAATACATTTTCTTAACGCATGCGTCTTCGTTCGGGGAAAAAAGTAATCGAAAAGAAAGAAATACAAAAACTTCCCTTGTTGATGTCATATTATACACATACACGATAAAGTTTTTCAATCGCGGGCCTTAAGACATCTCCTAAATACCGATAAGTTAAGAAAGAAAAATAAATTAATAAATATCTCCTAGTGCGTGAACCAAGGATACCGTATTTTTTCTGAACAACCATTTCAGGTGAATGTTTTAGTTAATTTTGAATTCAGTTAGTTTATTTACATGCATTATGTATCTGAAAGAAAAAATAAAATCATTGGCATTCCCCCACAAACTGGGGTGATGGTGATGGTGACTGTATCTACGACACAACAAGAAAAAACAATATCCTTAATTGTCTTTTGTTTCAGTATCCTTCTTTAAGAAATCTATATACGTACGTGTGCACGAGTATATTTGTGAGTAGTTTCTGCCCACTGTGGCATTCCCAAGGCGGATTTTCACTTGTCCACTCATAAAGGCACACGGATTAATCATAAAATTGCTGTTTCTTCTTTTTTTTTCTTTCTCGTTCGCGTTTCCTATTGGAATAGTAGTTGAGATACATTCATACACAGCACACGTACGTAAATGAACTCCATCTCACGGGTTAAACTAAAGGTATTATAAAATCAATGCGATGGCCCTATGAAAATGGGAATATGTACTTAGTTCTTTAGTTTTTTTCGAGTGACTAACACTGGTTCTGTTGAGGAAACTCGTGAAGTGAAAAGTTCGGTTTAAAATAAAAAAAGAAATAAAATATAGAGAAAAAGGAAAGAAAAAATGATTTTGGATGAAACGAAAATAAAGTTAGTGTTTGCACTCGATGAGATTATTGATTTTATCAAACTTTTAATTGAATTCGTATAAATTTCTTGCGCTAATAAGATTGGATTTGTGGATTTTTGAAAATTACTTGGAAAAAGAAAAAGAAATTCAAAACAGGCAAAAGGTCATCGTCTAATTGGTTCTTTGATTGGATTGAACTTAGAATAAGCTTTTTTTGAAAAAAAAAAATCCTTTGAAATTATATTAATTACGCTTTCTATTATACCTTTGGCTTAAGAATTTTCTTGCAATGTGCAATGGAATGCTAACAATCAAGAAAAATTAAAACAAAGGAGTACCCCTTGACATGGTAATTAGTGAGTGCGTACTTGTGTGCGAAAGGATACGAAGGGGTACTACGCACTTTACGTTTTTATTTGATTTTTCGTTCTTTCCGTCTCCTCTTTTTTGTGTCATGATGAATATTTTTTCTCTATGCATTGCTCTGATCTGCATCTTTAAGTGCATCGAAACTGCGGTTGACTTATTCAACAAATTTAATGCTTGGATTGATTGAACATGACGAAAAGTTGTTCGCAAATTCGCATTGCTTTGTTACTCTGTTGAGTTGATTCGGTGTTTGTTGTACGGTTTCTTTTTGAATTTTCTATGTTAAGCATCGACATTCATTTCATTTGGAATGAGGTTAAGCGTAGAGCTCATTTTTTTGTTCCTCTTTTTCCTAATGGCTGCTTGAGTTGTGAAGAGTCTTTGAACTCAATACACGCCGTCTTTCAGAATTGCTGATTTCAGTTGACTCAGATGTCCACTTTAGTCGTGGTTGCTTGACCTGTTCGGTCTCTGGGGTTGGTTTAACGCTTGATTGGAGAGGGAGTGTTGATTCACATGAAATATTCCTTCTGCAAGGATTTCGATTTATATGACGAAATCATCAATTTGATTTCAACAATACAATGCTCTTATGGGGCTTGATTGGAAATTCCTACCCAATGAAACCATTCGACTGTATTCCCTTTTGTATCTATTTGTGCCCTTATATACGCGCGCGTGTATATGTGTGTATGTGTGTCTTATTGATGAGTCAGTGCTTGAGATTGTGTTTGTTTGCCGTTAAATTTTCACGGTCACATAAATGCATCCTTACGGCTTGTTGGTCATTTTGTTTCCAAAACATACATGCATAAGTATTTATTTATTTTTCTCTTAGATACATACATTTTATGCTCATTCGGTATTGTATCCCTCCAGAAGAGCACGTTTCTAATAGGACACTTCATTTGGGTTTAGATGCCATTTCAGATGTACATAACAGCTTGATATACCGTCATCCTCTGTCAGTTGCAAAGATTTTCCTACGTCAAAAATTGTCATCTCCGTATGCTCATCGTGCTCCAGTGATTTTATATCTGTTCTGCGTCACTGTATACAGCCTGCCCTTCATCCCGAATGCAAACGTGAATCATGAGAGAATGTCGCAGGAAAAATGTATTTTTATCTGGAAAAAGAAAAAAAAACAACATCCTCAGCCTTAAAGGAAGCACATGATTACCAAATCCCAATACTGTGTATAGCGGTGTTTTCCGTGTCTTATACAGTCACACTTTAAACAAACCTCGACAGCACTTGACACTCCGAACAAAGGGAAAAGAAAGAAATCTTCATTAGCCGTTTTTACGAAAGTATTTCCAATTACAAAACATGTACAAAAGTTGATGCCGAGAACAAATATATGCTGGCAGCCTGATATCTTTGGTGGTAATGCAAACTTTCATAAACGTAATATTTGGAGAAACTTTCAACTCCAACTTTCTTTTCGGATGGAGCTGTAAGTTCTTTGAGCTGTATTCACTTGCCCTTGTCCCTACATTTTTGTTTGTTGTGAATCGTTTGACAGCCGCATCGTACACCAGTTCTAGTAAATTTATGAAGGACTCTACTTCTTTACTTTTGAAGAGTAAATTGTAAAAAAAGTTTGGGTTAAATTAGATGGAGGCCAGAGTAGCCCAGTTGTGTTACCAACAGCGCTGGGAATTGACATTTTAAAAGAGTGATAGATGCATTTGAAAAAAAAACGTGGTAGATCTATCCAATTCCTAAGAAATTTCGCAAACCACATTAACGCTGCTCTCGTAACCGGAATGAGCAGCTCCTTACGCTCCTTTGCGATCACAACACACTAGTCAGTTTTAAGACGTATTTCTAATGTTGTGTGCATTCCTCATTCGAGGAAATTGACTTGTGAGAGTGGTTACGAAGCACAAAGCAATATACAATGGAATAGGGAAGAAGAATTGTGTGGTCGATTTTGCTTTGGGTAGCAGATGTGGCAGATTTGAAATTTTCCCAAAAAAAGATGGTCCAGTATTGGGCCCTAATCCGCCAGCCAATTGATGCTTTTGATGGAACAGAGCAGTTGACTGATAGTTTCGTCAAGTTGTTAAAGTAGGAAGCGTCTGAGTGATATTTTCTACGTTTTGAGTGAGTTCTGCAGTTGCACAAAAGATGTACAATCGTGTCTTCATGCTCTTCGTCTCTGCAGCTCTTGCAGAGACTTTACTTACATTATTTCACAAATCGTTCATTAAAATCCCGAATGCCTCATATTTTAATAAGGGTGGCGCTATATGACCAGTGTCTAGCATTTCAGCAAGCACTCTCTAACGAGTGGAACGGGCCTAATGTTGTATGCCGACTGTGAACGGCAAAGATTGAAGTCTAAACAGGGATACTCGTTGAGCATTGTCAGTGACTCGAAAGAGGTGGTGCCGTGAAAACTACTTTTGTCTCTGACACTTGACTCGGACGGTAGATAAAGGAAATGTAGGGCAAAAAGATCTTCCCAAGCTTCCCTTCAACTTATGAGGAATATCACGCATATAACGAGTGGTTGCTGGAACATCTAGACCCTCTTCGTTATGTATCTTCCTTGTAATAAGAACCGCGTGTTATTTCCTTCTTTCAATGAAATGTCTACAAAATATGTCATGTCATGTCATGCAAAAAGTTCTACAGACGTTGCTCAATTTCACAACCATGGATTTGACCTAAGGCCCAACAAACTGGGTCTAAGTTTAGGTAGACATATGATAATTCTGGCTTTTTTTTCGTTCAAGAATTGAACAGAAATTTGCACTTGGTTCTGGTTAGGCCTTTAGAAGCTTAAATTTCTGTGTTGTTTTAGTTGGCCGTATACCCGACGACTCCTATTGCCTTCCGGGCGTTAGGCGATAGCTATGCGTTAGTTTCCGATTAACCAACACTGCTCAGGCGAAATAAGAAATGCAAAGTTTTCACAGCAACCTTAGGTTAGGTTAGGTTAGAGTGTTGCTGCTCAGCCTCACACATATCTGCTGGTTCTGCTGGGATTTAGTCAACAAGCTTCTACAACAGCCAGCTGCCTCCAATTTCGCACGCCAAGATGGTTGAGGTTCTTCTCTACTTGAGTGCGCCATCGGCTTCGCAGTCGTCCTCTATTGCGTTGTTCCACTGTCGGAGTTTAATACTCTTCGGGCTGGAGCAGAGTTGTCCATGCGTTCTACACGGCCTAGCCTAAGGCGTTGAATCCGTGGACTCATGTCACTGTACACACCGTACAGTTCGTGGTTGAATCTTTTCTCCAGAAACCTTCAACGCAAACAGGACCAAAGATTGAACGCAGAAGTTTTCTTTCGAAATGACCAAGCGCGTCATTATCTGTTCTTGAGATAGTCCTTACTTCCGCGCCATAGAGCAGGGCGCTTGGACTACCTGTCTGACTGGGCAGAAATAAAGAAGATATTCCAGAGTTTCAACCACCTCTGTTTCCTTGCAGTTTTTGCATCTATATGTGGCAATCAGGCCTAGTCTGTGAGCATGGTGACAGCTTATGCAGTGGCCTGTATTAATTCCTACTAGTAAGCTGCCGTAAATTCTTAGTAGCGAGATTAGTATTGGGAGCTGCTGTCATCAGTTAAGTTCAGGGAAGAAAAATTGTATCGGAGCTGCGATGCATAATTCGTCAGACGACGTTGTGATGCCACTCTAAGCTAGTTCGCCATTAAATGCTAACACCCAAAGAAGCAGAAAAAGTGTCTTAACACTTTGAAGTGTCTTTGTTATAAATGTCAAAAATGCAGCAAATTAATAGACACAAGTGGGTGAATTTTAATCACAAGAATTTAAAAGAAAAGCTGATTTCAGAAATCCTAGCCATCCTAGAAAACTATGGTAAAATGATGTGTAATTGGTAGTTGCTTGTACGCAGCGAATGCCGATTGCTGGAGCGTCGTTGTTCATACGGCCGATGTGGCCAGGATTACATCCACATCCTGGTGCAGCTCGTAGAGTTCGCGGTTGTATCTTCCCCTCCATTTGCATTTCTGACAGACGAGACCATATATCCAACGTAGAATTCTCCATTCGAAGGCACCAAGAAACAGCTATGCAGTTTTGATTAGCGTCCAGCTTTCGGCTCCGTGCTAAAGTGTTACATTAAACGTAATTCAAAGTAAAGTCACGTAAAAATGGAATGTAGAACATTGTAGTATCTTAGAAATATCTAATTAATATAACAATCTCCTCCATCAAATATGCCCTATTCATCACGATCAAAATTACAATTTTATAAAAACTACTGCCGCCTGCCTGTCGGTTGCGTGCAGAAAAATGTACATTCATTCATGCATGTATATTAGATTCGCAGACAAAAAGCCGGCACGTGTCGCGACGTTTCGCATATGACTGTGTTTACGAATGCACCCATGCTCAGCAGTAAACGCTCACCGGAACCTCTGTGAGTCACTGTAAATGATCAAGGTCAAACTATCACAGACGTCCTTAGTGACGTAACACTTAATTCAAAAGTACCCCCAAATCCAGTTCAACTTTCACAATGCTTCGTGTGTGGTGGAGAATATGGAACATTGAAGAACTGATTCTGTTGTAGAATGACTCATGGTTTCAGAAAATCAAAGTTAATGTGTTTCTTGCCCCTAAGACGTCACCCGAAGTTGTTATTGTTTTTTTTTTTTTTGAAAAACAAACCTTGAAATCACCTCAATGTCAGGAATCTACTGCCAATGGAATTGTTTTGAACCAGATTGACTCATGTTGATTGATACACACAGTGTGCCCTTTCAACAAGTCAGTGCAGTCACACACTAGTCGTCAGACAATCGGTTTTATTTGCAACAACGTTTTATGGAGGAGCTATTTCAGGGAATAGTAATGTCAATCGGGCGCCATAACCATGCGATCTCACTCTGCGGCAGTCTGGTCTAGTGAAAATGCCCATTAATGATTCAGAGGCTTGAACAGAAAATCCAACAAATTACTGTTCACTTATCACGCAATTTGTATATGAAGAAGCACTACAAAATTGTGAATCAAAATTACACTTAAATGGCCAAAGCTGAGAAGCGTTTAAATGTTAGGCATCATCATCATTACTCCTCGTGGAATACAATTTCTTGCAGTAAATTTTGATGAGGCATTTTTTACGTAGCGTAATGGAGAGAAAGGTATCAAAATTAGATAGACACGAAGTTACATCGGTAATGGTAGGGGCAGGGAACTGCATTATCTTGCGCAGTTGAGAAAATTTGCTCGTCAATGTTGCGTCGTAAATAGTCTCCGGCCACTTTCTACTAAACGTCCAATATTAGGAAAATTTAACTTTATTTGCGTGGTCAGATAAATTGTGACTACAATTCCAAGAACGTTTAATATGTTGGTAAAGTTTAACAAATCAGCTCATCGAGGCTCTGTGTCAAAAAAAATATTTATTCTGTGAAGTTCAGGCGAACGCAAAATGTTTCTTTTTAGGGTTTGGGTAGCCAGGGTGGTCGGCTACAAAATTTAATACATCAAATTTCAGTATCCGGCCACGGATTTATTCAAAAGATTACTTAGCCCAGCATATGGAACAAAGAGCAACATGTAATGCATATCTTTATGTAGCAAATAATTCAGGAAACCGTAGAAAAATAACAACAAGGCATTTTCAACTTGGTCACAAGTTGAATAAACAATATCAGAAAACAATTTAAGAACGACTTCAGAACGTAATATACCAACCACCTTGTAGAAAAAGTTATATGGTAAATTTGTGTAGCGTAAGACTGTTTTTAATACAAGAAGATAAACTCGTGCATTCATTTAGCAGAGCTTAGTTTCTCATGTGGAGAAAAAACGGACGTTTTAGTAAATCCAGCCATGCCAGACATCCTGCAAGACTTTTTTTTATAATTTGCGCGTGCTCAAGGGCTTATTAATACCCTTAATCGTCCGGGATCAAGACACAGCACGGGCCAAGGATATAAGAGGAGAGGAGGTACCTGTGCACTTACTTACTTATCAGGCAGCCGAAGCATGAAGGGTCTGAGCCTGAGCAATTGCTGCCTTCCATCGGTGACGGTCCAGTCATCAAGGCCAACCTGTCTTACATCCGCGATGACTTGGTCTGTGTACCGGAGGTTCGGTCTTCCTCTCATTCTCGAACCAGGAGGCTCGGATTCGGAAATCCTCTTTGCTGGAGCGTCGTTGTCCATTCGCTCGATGTGGCCGAGCCAGTGTACTCGACGTATTTTTGCCTTCCGGCCTAAATCCACATCCTTGTACAGCTCGCAGAGTTCGCGGTTATGTCTTCTCTTCCATTCGCCTTCCTCGCAGACGGGACATATATCCGACAGGTACCTGTGCACATTGGTCTTAAATATCTGCGGATTGTAGTCTACGGAAAATATTGGGCTGGGAAGGGCATTCCATATTCGCATAGTGCAGGTGAAAAAAATCAGTCTCTAGAGTTAACTGCATTCCTGGCGAGACGTGTATTGCGAGTGAATTCAAGGAGAGGAGGTATGCTGTTGGCTAGCTCACTTGAGCATCGTTTGTTAACATAGCGATAAATGACGAACAAAGAAAACACGGTACGTCGATGTTCGAGCGAGTCTAATGAACCCACGATATTGTTCTCTCCTATAAGTTGTATCGCTCTTTCTATCTACTAAGTGCAGGATGGTCTGGGGGGCACCAGACCAGATATGAGCGTTGTACTCAAGCTTAGGGCGAATATACGGCTTATAGATTAAAGCCATTTCTTGTATCGATTAAGGAAACCTAAGCATTTCGCAGCATTTTTGGCGACCTCGAATATGTGATAGTTCCAACTAAGTGTTGTGTTGATGCACATACCAAAGATGGAAAGTTGTTCGGTTTCGTCGATACAAGCGCTATTCATGTATAATGTCTGATTATCATGGGTTCGCTTTAGAGACAGCATACAGCATTGAGTTTTGGAAGCATTGAATTCCACTCTGTTGTTTTTGGGTACAGACTGCAAAAGTTGCAGAACCAGGCAACTTTGAGAAACAGCGAACAAGAACTCTGTTATAGGAACTGTCATTCCGCATTAACATTTTCAAGCTCAAAAAGCCCAAGCCCCAAGCCCCTAGAGATCGTTGCGTGTGTTGCGTCTTGTCACCAAAATTGACAACTTATAAAAGGTCACTGGTTACCAAACGGATCTTAGATCCTAATCCGCCAGGAGCTCCTCTTTGCAATACGGAAAATATGATTTTTGTAGATTTCAACGCCACGCACGAGTTATGTCCTTAGAGGACCCAGGGCAAAATAAAATGAAACACTTTAGTTAACAAACTTTAATTCACAATTCTCTTTTTTTTTAATTTTTTCTTTTTTTTTTTTTTGCAATGTGGTGTGACCACTCTGCTTCGACCGACAGAATGCTTCTTCATCTGACGCGTTGTTCTTTCCTCGTCTCGAAATATCCAACTGTAACGTGGTTTGGTTGAAGAATTTTAGAAGCCCTCATCCGATGGGCTGTAGACCTGCTTACAAGCCGTCGTTGGCTTGGCTATGGTAAGACGCTATTCTGAGTAAAGCGATGCAGGCTGAATAAATACTGGGTTCCATGACCTCAATTCCTACAACCAATACCGGACATGGAATTGGATCCGCGATAAACATCATTGCTCCTCAAGATTCCTTTCACCACATTACCCAATAAATTTGTTTGATATCATTTGCTGGGATATAGATTTTCCATTGAAGAAGAGACATAGCCGGATATTGAGCCAAAGTGGCCGTGTACACAATTTTAGTAGCGAAAATTCACTCTCTTAGAAAAGAAATTGATATTAAAAAATGTAGAATAAATATTTCAAAGATGTTCTTTTTATTGAATACTGCATTCAACCCATAGTTGATAAAAGCATATAATATTGACGCACATAATTAGCTGAATTAGTTATACAGGGTGGAAGTAATAAAATGTATTAGGTGGCCGGTTACTGGTGCACTTACCTACTTATAGCCAGACGATCATCGTTTTAGAAAAAAGGATGCCTAATCGAAGGTATTTGCCAGACGCCTCTGTACAAGACATAAGCAGCAATCCTCGTCTTCAAGAGACACTATACTTCGCTATGGAATCCGTGTTGGTCTAATACTCACACGCCTCCGAATTTTTAGACAAACACTGTCTTTGGTGGTATATCCGAAATTGACTCTTACACATACTTCTCACTCAAATTGCAGCAGATATCTATACTGCATCTTATTAAAGTACCACAGTATGAGTTTTCTGCTGGTTATCCTCTTATAATTGTAGGGAACCAATACTCGTATGACATTAAGAAACCAAGTTTAACTAGAGGGATGTCTAGCAAAGTTTTCGTGTTTCCATCGTTGCCCTAATTGTTTAATTCTTTGCTTAAACAAGCGTTTGCTCCGTTCTTCAAATTGCAATAACTCAGACTTCGGTCGTTTCAATAAATCTGCTTTCTTGTTCCCAAATTGAAGCTAACTAAATTTACTATTTAAATGCTTGCTTCTGATGCGACAAACTGAAACTATACTAATTCAATTTTGAATATATTCCCAATGTAGATCGCTAATTCTAAATTATGAAAATCCTAAAGTACGCATGAGGCAACAGAACATGGAACGAAACCCAGACATTTATGGCGAGTCGATAACTGATCTACAACCATACGTCGGTGTCAAAGGAACCAAGTCGGATTTGGTCAGCAGTCGCAAGGATTACGCAAAGATTGACATCGGCTCAATGGGTGTCAATCTGAAAGAGCATGTCATGTACGTGAAACACCCCATTCCTTGTGTAGCTTGTGGCAATATCACTTGTTTTTTGTTTTTTTCGATTTGAGCAGGCCATCGGAGAAGCAAAACATGATTAACTACTCGACATCGCTTCAATTGAAGCTGCAGTCAAATCGTACTGCGGATAATAACAATGCCAAGAGTGAGGCATTCAATAATGCCACGCTGAAGTACATCTCTGGCAACATCAATTCGGATTTATTGTACGCGCTGAAGAATCAGAAGTACGAACCCCGTAGCCTTAGACACATTGGGGATGTCTTAACTGAAAAAGAGCTTATTAATGATAATGAAAAAGAGATTAACTGTGCAAACCTTGAAGGTATTGAAGAGAAAGATAAGAATAAAGACTTACCACACGGATGGGAGAAACATGAAGGTAAATCCTTTAAATTAGATATTTCTCACTGGGCACTGTATAACCTCTTTTGGTTTATGAAGATAACGATGGACCATATTACTGGCATATTAAGTCAGGCACTATTCAAAGAGAACCTCCGATTTTACCCAAGTACAAGTACTTTAACGATGAGAAGGAGTGCAACACACCAATGTATGAGTATGCCAATAACCCATCGAATGAGGGCACCGATCATCATATACCCGGAACCCCGGGTTATGGGCCGCGTATGGAACTAAGGGTAGGTATTCCAATTTCACGTTGGTTTATTTCTCATCTCATTGTTGTTTGTCAAATTTGAAGGAATTTGAGACATATTCGATGACCAGGAGCAGGACAATACCATCACTTAACCAGGAACAGGGAAAACAGAACCGGGACTACATGTAAGTGGTCACTTTCAGTCGATCTTTGTTCAGATTGAATGAATTGCATTTATGTATTTTTTTTTTGTAGCCGTAGGAATTATCCGCTCAAGTCTGAATCAAATAGAGTAATGCGATTCACTGTGCGCTCTTTGGGATGGGTGAAAATTGCCGAGGAGGATCTTGTTCCAGAGAGGTCGTCAAAGGCTGTAAACAAGTGTATTATTGATTTATCGTTAGGACGTAATGATCTTTTGGACGTCGTTGGACGATGGGGTGATGTAAGTATGACTTTTAACAAAAGAAATATTTTCAAGCTTTCGTCTACAATGTTCAAAGACAATCCTTCAAAATCTGATCCAATCCCGTGATGAAAATGTTCACTATGCCGCCTATGTTCCAAGGTTTATTATTTATTGAGACAGACCCTGTAATTTTACAAGCGGAGATTCGTACACAAATGTATGTTTTCCACCCACATGTTGGACTGCTAAGTTTCCTAAATTTTTTGTTGACTTTAACTTACTTAGAAAAGTACATGAGACCGACTGAAATTGTCTCGGTACCTTCTCGCCATTGGAAAGACAAGAAGAAGATTACTGATGATTGCAGGTAACTACTGATGGCAACTACTGATGGATTCTCTAAACTATGACGCTACATGAAAGTTGACAAAGAGTCCGGGCTGAGAGTCGAAAGTGACAGCACAAACTAAGTGACACAGTTTCATTAGTAAACATGGAAGTCACTTAATCCTGTCCTACCTACGTACTTACTTATTTAATCAGGCGGCGACAAATGAAAGCTCCGATCCTGTGACATTGCTACCTTCCATCAATGATGGTCCTGGGCACGCTGCTTCTTGTTACAATCGATGTCACTTGGTTTTTATATCGGAGGTCTTCCTCTCCTTTTCGAGCCGGGAGACTAAGATTCACAGACCCTTTTATCTGGAGCGTTGTTGTCCATGCGCTGGATGAGGTCGAGCCAGTACTACATCTTCCTATGCAGCTCGTAAGATTCGCGTTTGTGTCTTCTCCTCCATTCACCTCCCTAGCAGACGGAACTATGCATATACCTGACCTAGAATAGGCCCCAATGATCAGCTCTGCAGTTCTGCTTAGCTTTTAGTTTTCGGCTCCATAAAGCAAGGCTGACAGAAGAGAATTATGTGGGGCATGATTTTGAGCTTCGAACCAAGTTGTTTTGACAAAACCGCAATAGCAACGGTGCCCAAGGATACTACGTTGGATCTCCACTGAGTTGTCATTCGAGGAGTTAACGTTTGTCCCGAAGTTGACAAACTCTTTCACTATCTATATAAGACCTACATAAGACCGATTGAAAATCTGGAATTATTGTGCAAATTTTTCACACTGACATTACCCCGCGTTGTCTATGGCTGTGTGCGATGGGCGATCTTAAAGTTCTGTCACTTGCTTACTCTTGTGTCAACTTGAACTCATGGTCAGAAATAATTAAGTATAGACATCTTTATCTTCGGCCATTTTCCCCCTAGTCCATGGCGAATATTTTGAAGTGCAGGCCGTACAAAAAACTGGTGTAGTGGAAATTGCTTTCATTTCACCTTTAATTTTAATCTTTTCCGGTACGCACGTATTCACAGAGACAGGGCATTAAGAATTAGATAAAGTCAAGGGAAGGAAGAGCGGAAGAAGTTGCATATCTCTTTACTCATTCTGCTCTTAGTTGTTAACTTGCCCATATTGAAAGCAGATTATTCAGCTATCGTTTGAAAAAAATTCATCGAAACTTAACGAAGTCGATCAGAGCTAAACAATGCATCTGTACCGACTCTTGTACATTGAGTTCTGCTTATGGAGAAGTACTAGTCTTTTAAAATACTTTCTTCTTCACTCAAGGGATACGTCGATGAATTTATTGTTTTGACATTAGTAAGAACCTTGTCAATATGTCAAATTATTTGGGATGGGCATTTTGTACATGTCTTCTTGTGTTCTTTAAAGTCTGCCATTGCGTGGGAAAGAACATTTCGAAGACTTTATCAACATCTGTCTAATAAGTAGTTGAAGACTTAAGTATTGATCGATAATGCCTGTGAATAGCGTGAGAAACAGCACAGCACTAGTTCGATAGAAATAACTATGGAGTTTGGTATACGATTGTTACGCATCTATAAAATTCCTCCTTTTTCACTCAATAAGTCTTTTTGTTACTCTTCCGGTATATCCAGCACACGTGCCTATACCTTCATCTCTATTGACTCAAATTTAATCATAGAACTTCCCATGGGCGTCCTTTTTGTATGCTTTGTATTGAAAAGCTTACTAGAAAACATATGAAATGTCATAAGCCGATGATACCGATTCAGCGACAAACCTTTGATTACCTTCAAAACATCTTATTTAAATTTCAGGGCAAAAATATGTACATGGACTTAGAGGACGGATCGCTGAAGCTTATTGAAACCGAAAACTTAACAGTTCTCAATTCTCAACCAATTCACACAATACGAGTTTGGGGGGTTGGACGTGACAACGGCAGGTATGTACTTAAAAATTCCCATCAACTTCCAGCCCTTGTACTAAATTATATTTTGTTCATTTTTTTTGTATGTAATTCCCACTCACTCTATCTCTCTCTCTTCATCTCGGTTGTTAAGAGAAAGGTAAGTAAATATTGCAGTCATATAAACACACATACAAACGCATGCTTTTCATTAATGTATTGATTTATTGTGTGTATCGAACTTCTAAGGATGACTAATGGAAGTTGAAACTATGTACAAATAACCCTTAACAACGTGTGAGCTTCTGACAACAATTTCAGTTGTGAGGTTATGAAGAAAGTTTTGCTGCATTCGCTTCGAGAAAGTTGAAGCAATTTGTGCAGCTGGTTTGAAAGATCGATATAACTTTAAAAAAAACAAACAAAAAAAGTTTGATGAAGAAAGTTTTTGCTGCACTCGGTGTTGCGCGATGCGTTCTGTTTAATAAAGGGGTCTTTTTTTTCACTTGTTCTAACAATTTTTAGATTTTTTTGTAGATACCTCCTAATTTACTTGAAGTTTAAATGTCACTTGAACTCTTCAATGATTTCGATTGCTCTGTATTTGTTTAGTTTAATTATTGTTGGCGAATTAAGTTCTAAGATATTCCTAGCCAGAGCTACAGTCCGAGTGAAAATGGGTCTCAACCAACCAGCCTTAATTTGTTTTTGTTTTCCACTTGTACGAATCATGTCGTGAAGACAACTCCAATTAAACTACTAAATTAAATTCTATTACAAATCGAATGCCGCAATACCGTCAGTAGAATTTTGTTTCTATTCGACTTCAATTCAATTGGTAATAGACTTTTGCAATAAGTCGCTTATGCTATGCTTATTGAGAAGGAGTACTTCCTTGTATGAATAAGATTTGTTTAATCGTTTGGAATCCCTTAAGACTGTGTCCATATGTCCAGTGGCTTAGAGGAATTTTGTTTTCCTATTCACAGACATTGCATGATGATGAACGCAGATTCCAAGCCGGTCCTCGCCAGCTCATCTGTGGATTCGTTTACCTGCAATCCCTCTGTATCCCTTGACCCAGCCAAGCTTCACTTTGTTGTGCATTGCAAGGGATTGTAGAGCGTCATAGCAACAGCCTGAACTTCAACCCTGTTTCACAGATCATTTTAGGCTAGGCTACCGTATCCATACCGTTCTCAGCTGAGTTGCCTCATTAGATCGGAATTCATATACGTATGTATAGCAGGAAGATCTAGTCGTAGTTGTTTAGACCCAAGCCCAAGCCCAAGAGGCAGAAATAGTTTCGGCTTATTCAGCTTACATGGGTAATATCACTCATTAAGTAACCATCTTCCGGGATTCAGACATGGTATGTGCATTGATTCCGGACACTAAAGCGTTTTTGAAGCTATAAATCGGTACTAACAACTTATTACTTTGAATCTACTTAGTAACTATTTAGTAAGTTCTGAGCTATCATGCTCTTTGGTAACTCACATTCTTGTTGTATGACGGTTATTATTACTTCATCTACATACATACGTAAATACAACTTCATCAGTCTCCATCAGTCTACGCTTCTCAACGATGTCGGTTGGGCGTTCGAAATGCGATTTGTCTGGAAAATGAATTCGTTAAATGCTACAGTAAAGTTTCGTTCTCTATTTCAATTCATGATACAAATTTGAGTGGACCACTAATTAATCAAAAGTCATAATCATACAATATCACACGCATGACAATTTTGCTCACATTTTCAATGCTAACAATCAGAGGGGTCTGATTTCTGTTTGTGCTCCAAAAATGGAAACTGATTTTGCCACAATTGTGAATGGCCATTTAAAAAGTGAACATTTTACTAAGCAAATGAAAACCAATGGAAACTGCACAATTAGTCTAGGAAGTTTACTACTTTATTCTTATTTTAATTGTATGTATCCGGCAGAGACCTTCGGGTAGGGGTTATAATATACTCGATGTAATGCATTCCTGTCGTATGAGTCGGCTAAAATCCCCTGCTAAGCGACTTGTCTTAAGAAACGCCCCATGCACCTGCACTCGTCAACACGTGACAGTTAAAACGTCAAAAACAATCGAATAAATTGACAGTGCCCTATCATGATCAAAGATTTGGCACATACGATGCGATCTTTAATGTGTCCTGGGATTTTATGGTATCCGCATGGTAGCTTGACCAGATCAGGAAGGGCTTGAGAGAGCAAGAACACCCTGAGACACGCATGGTTTTTAGCCTCCGATCCCTTGAGGTTGGTGCACAAGTGGGAAAATCGTGGACTAATACTCACACGACACTCACCATCTGTTCGTCGATTTCAAGGCCGCATATGACAGCGTGCATAGAGACGAGCTATACAACGCCATGTCTAGTTTTGACATTCCTGCCAAACTCGTCAGGCTGTGCAGGATGACGATGGAGAACTCTCGCTGCTCCATCAAGGTCGGTAACGAGATCACCGAGACCTTCAATGTCAAAAAAGGTTTTAGACAAGGCGACGCGCTGTCATGTGAGTTCTTTAACATCGTCCTGGAGAAGATCTTGCGAAACTCACACGCCAACACTGGACGCACGATCTTCCAGAAGTCCGTGCAATTGTTAGCATACGCCGATGACATTGACGTGATTGGCAGAACTCAGCGAGACGGAAGCGGCTAAAATGGGTCTGGCGGTGAATGAGGGCAAAACGAAGTATATGCTGTCCTCAAAAAAGGACATACAACATCGACGTCTTGGACAGGGCGTCACAATGGGCAGCTATAACTTCGAGGTAGTCAAGGACTTCACTTACCTCGGCTCCGGAGTAAACTGTACAAATAACATCAGTACCGAGATCAAGCGTAGGATAACTCTTGCCAACCGCTGTTTCTTCGGTCTCAAGCGGCAATTGAGTAATAGAGCCCTCTCTCGAAGAACCAAGTTGACTCTATATAAGACCCTGATCATCCCAGTCCTGCTATACAGTGCGGAGGCATGGACAATCTCGAAAGCGGATCAAGAAGTCCTTGGTCTCTTTGAGAGAAAAGTTCTACGCACGATCTTTGGTCCTGTTTGTGTTGACGGGTTCTGGAGGAGAAGATTCAATCACGAACTGTACGGGCTGTACAGCGACATGAGCCTAGTTAGGCGTCTACGGATCCAACGCCTACGGTGGCTAGGTCATGTAGAGCGTATGGACACCACAACTCCGGCCGGAAGAATCTTCGAATCCGAACCTGCCGGGCAACACAACAGAGGACGCCCGCGTTTAAGGTGGCGCACCCAAGTGGAGAAGGACCTCAACCAACTTGGTGTGCGAAACTGGAGACAGCTAGCCAGGGATCGCGCTAGTTGGAGAGGCATGTTGGTTGAGGCCCAGATCCACCCGGACTGTAGCGCCACACAAAGAAGAAGAAGAATAGTCACAGCCGCGCGGAAAGATGGAGATTAATTGTGTACTTGTTTGATAGTTAATCATCTTAGCGGTAGCAATTGCGACTCTGGTACGTGAGAGGTTGTATATCGGTCTCTCACTTTAACAAGAAACAAGGCGTCTGGTCCCTTACTGAAAAAAAGGTCCTAGAAGAAATAGAACTCGTAATATAAGCCTCCCGACAGGAGACCACTTTAATCAATTACTCACTTGTATAAATTCGGCAGTCTAGACTAGCATTCCTACCAACCAACGAATGTCAAATACGAAGAAATGTCCACAAGAACCGAACCGTGACGTTTTTGCCCATTAAAAAAAAAGACTTCCGTAAAACATGAAAAACGACTTAAAAGAAAAAGCCACTAAGTTATTTAAAAATACGTGGTTACCCGCAACAGAACCCACACTCCATTTTCGTCTTCTCTTTCTCTTGCCTTGAAAAGGTAATTCAGTCTGTCGAAGAGAGGAAGAAAAACAAAGGACCGTGTCAACAGGTTTCAGGAAGTCAAAATGGTCGAGGTAGACGAGCAGAGGGGGTAGACGTTATAATTTCCTTTGTGTTACCCAGCGATGTGATTGGAAGCGGTGGAGCAGAGAGGTCAAGGATAATGGTCTATGAAGGTTTAGTGGTGATAACAATGCTTTTGGGATTGAAAACTGAGTTAGAGGTTTAAAGTGTGGACTTTAAGGATTTGTTGAATTTTTGTTGGCACTGGTTGGAGTTCCCATGTATAAACAAGTTATCGGCTTTAATTTGATGAGGTATTTAGAAGTATTTAATCGCGGAGAGATTACATTGAGGAACGAGGTTAGCTAATGTGGTACAAGGTTATACTTAGGTGGTTATGGTAGGTTATTTTTGAAACCATTATTGAACATCAGTTTGTGTTAATGCACATTGCTCAGTAGTTCGAGTGGAAGCATACTGCCTTAACGCCGTGTTTTTACACCTTTCGTGGATAAATTTTTGAATATGTAGGGAGATGTAATGAGTTCAAGATATATATAAGCAGATCCCTGATCATCCCAGTCCTGCTCTGTGGCACAGAGGCATGGACGCTTTTGAAAGCGGAAGAAGAAGCTCTTGGTTGTTTTGAGAGAAAAGTTCTGCGTACGATGTTTGGTCCTGTTTGCGTTGATGGCGTTTGGAGGAGAAGGTTCAACCACGAACTATACGGGCTGTACAGCGGCATGCACCTAGTTAAGCGTCTTCGGATCCAACGCTTAAGATGGCTAGGTCATGTAGAGCGGATGGACACCACAGCTCCGGCCCGAAGAGTCTTCGACACCGAGCCATTGGGACAGCGCAACAGAGGACGTCCTCGCAATAGATGGCGCACACAAGTGGAAAAGGACCTCAACCAATTTGGTGTGCGCAACTGGAGGCAGCTGGCGAAAGATCGTGCTGCAGAAGAAACAATTGCATTTACATTATATTAAAACCCTCTCTCGATATTCTTGTCATCATCATCTGCTTCAGCCAATTTTACTTCGTTTGGAGTCTTGGAAAAGGACATTATATTAAAACCTTCTCCCTAGGTAGCAAGTTAAACTTCGAACAGGATTTAAAATGTCATTAATATCAATAGTATTGTGTACGGGAAAAGCACACGCTTAGGGATCACTTCGGTGTATACAACAATTCAGGTAGTAGTTCAAATTCACCTACTCTTGGAATATTAATAGCTGATGCTTTATATATAAATTAAAAATATGTGCCTAGCGAAATGGCGCAAGTTCAGTGACAGAGAAACGAGCTATCGTGAACATCACTTTCAGTCACTTAGAAAGACTGGACTGGTCTTTATGAATTGCATGCATTCGCTCTGTCCTCTGTTTCTGTGAAGATTCTGTGGCCCAGCGAAGCTAGGCGCCAATTCTAAAGAGCTGGGCAGTGGGAAATCAGATGTTGGGTCGTCTAGTTTTCATCCTCGTCGCAGCACCAGTAGATATCACTGGATTCGTGGGTCCATTTCTGGAGCATTGTTCCATTGTTCCGCATTGTTCCGATCATGTGATCACTCAGACGAGTCCACGGATCGACTTTCGGTGTAACGCCAGAAGCCTCTTTGTTTTGCCGACATAAAGCTCTGGCTCTGGCTTGTCTGACAGTCAATTCAAGCAAGCAAGGACCAGTTGGCTTCTTTTGTCGTTTAATCACATATGAGCCGGTATAATGCACTAATATGTGTCTGGCGTGACTTGCCCACTTCGCTGATATCCATTTCAGATCACTGTCTTGCTAAGATTTTGCTCATGAATACATTGCGTAATTATTGCCCTTCTTTACAAGGTTTGTTGAAGGGAACGACGAGCTTGTTAAGGGCAAGACCAATCAGCCGCATTTTCTCCGATCGATCAAATTAGCAATTAATGTTAGAAATTGATTAGTAATAATACTGTAGGGTAGGTGTTCATCTTCTTTGTCATCCCAATCAGATGAAAGGAACTTTCGCAAATTGTCCGAGTTAGATTGGCGAATTTCCAACGATTGCTCAGAACTTGACCTCACTTGATCGCTCAGTTTGACTTAAACCCAAACTGGGAAACTTTATGTTTCCCCCGATTAGATTTGTTTCAATGAAAATCGTAATCTAATCGTACATTAATGAAAATTGGAACACAAGCTGTTCCCAGTATTCTTCTCTCCAAAAAGGATCTGCATCTGAATCAATCATGCCATCGCACCATAGTCTATGCGAAGACTGTTGAGCTCACTCTGTTTGACATTCACATCATCATCAACTGCTTCAGCCAATTTTACTTCGTCTTGAGTCTTGAAAAAGGACATCTGATAATCTTCAACTTGGTCACCTGAAATTCGGAGATGGTTTATCAGATTTCCATAGGACTTCCTGAACCGACAGAGATTGTGAGAGATCCTAAAGCAGTCATCCTTTTTGCATATAAGATCTTCTAGCGGGAGATCTCGTAACACCCTTCCGTGAATTCACTTTTCGCAAACTAAACCTAAAAAATTGCTTTGACACTCTAATCCCACAAAGAACTGATTGGAACAATGTCCCTGTACGTCGACGTTTCATAGATGAGCGGATGAGCCGGTGCGGGTGTATTCTCAGAAGAACATCTCTAAAGCCTACAGACTTCTAGACAATTGCAAACCAGAACCAGATGTTGAATCAAGGAGGAATACATATAATGCCCAGGTAGAACGTGACCATCTGTATTGGCAGCTAGGCAGCTATCAAAGCTATTGCCACCTTCAAACTTAAGCTAGTATAGCAGTGTAGATCTAGACGATCATCTCAAAATCTCCATCGTCTGAGTTCATATCCTGAGTGACATCCCAGGTAATGAGGAAGCCGATGAACTAGCTGGGCACAGTTCTGGCCGTCAATGCGCTCGTGCAAGAGCTGATACCAATTTAAGTAAGCAAAGCTAATATCTAACCCACTTCGTTGAAATACCTAAGGCTACGTTACATTAAAAAAATATCGCCTGAATACAATCGATCCCAGCAATCTCCTTCGACGAACTCGTCATGACATCACTAGATTAGTTGCCGTCTGTACGGGACACTGACCGGTTGGAGAGCATGCCTCCAAACTTGGTATCTTACATAATACTCATTATCGAAGCTTCTTCTTTTTCTTCTTATGGCGCTGCAGTCCGGAATAAACCTGGGCCCCAGCTGCTGAGAGGAAAACCTTGCAAGAACCAGACAGCGAACGCTTGGCAGACTGTGTTCCAATTTATCCGATGAGGGCCCTGCTATAGATTGCAAAGTGCAATTATCATTTTCAAATATCTCGGAATGAATTAGGTTACATCTTTAAAATACACTTTCAAAAAAAAAGGTACAAGACCTGTGGTAATAAAATGTTTTACTTACGTTCTTACCGGACCAACACTTTTGCCTACCTACATATGTCTTTATGCTACTTTGGGGCGAGGCACAGTGATGACTCAAATAGTTGTGGGTGTCCAGCAGGAGTACCGTCTTTTACATAAACGAGTGAATCTCTGAATTATGTCCGATTTAAGTATTCATTGTGAGACTCTAGGTTGTTTCGAAGTTGTTGACGAGCTCCCCCACATCTTGACGGGAATAGTCGCACAAAAACCTTTACTGCACGCAAACTTTCATTAGAGTTCTAAGACACAATCCTCGCCAACCGTGGGTGAGCAAAAGTTACCACACGTCTTCAACGTTCACACTGTTTGCTCAAGTCATTCATAGTCGTACCACGCATATCTGAGTACATTAATGAAACATACGTATGCTGCTTATGCCTTTTTTGCTTTCAGATTAGTAAAATGCATGTTGTAATAGAAATCATTTATCGCTTACCCTGCCAATTCAACCTCGTCATTTAATTTTCTTTTAACTCGTAGTTTTCATTCCAGGGATTTCGCTTACGTATCTCGCGATAGATTGACCAGAATTCACATGTGTCATGTCTTCCGATGTGACACAGCAGCAAGAACAATTGCAAACACTTTACGGTAAGTACGGCTTTATCAAGGAACAAATCACTGAATTGACATCATTCTCGTTTGCCCCCCCCTTTCCGATTTACAGAGACATATGCAAACAAATAATGATTGAACGCTCCCTCCAATTAGACACAAATGTAGGGGCTAATAATTTCAAAAACAATCAAGAAGTCCATCGTCCCACTAACCTTCACACCGAGAATCGTTGCTTTAGACATTGTGAGTATGAGTGATTTGTGGGACACTTAAGTGTTCTCTTAAACAATTCGTTATTGTAGCACAATCATTTCCGACCCCAATGGAGGAACCGAAGAAGATTCTAAAGGCCTTGTACATGGGTTGGAAGGAAGTAACTCGACCCACAGGCATGGACATTATCAACGATGCCATCAACAGTGTAATTGCACAAACTAGAGCCGAAGATTGGGAAAGTGTTAACGTTGCTATTGCCCCGAGTATGATAAGTGTTCGTAGTTCAAAGGTAAGTGTAAGTATTTCTCCTTTTGCATCGTTTGCATTTGAATCAAGATTAGACGGGCTTCTGACGGAGATATTTGTTGCATTTATGTTAACTATCACTCTCCTTGAGCTTTATTTGGTTCTCCTCCCTCCGAAGGTGTTGCTCGGAAACCCTTGTTCCTCCACAATGTCCCCACTAATCTTGATTCGTTGCTGAATTGTTTTCCAACATTCGGACAAATGATTGGGTAATGTTCTCTATTTTCTAGGACTACGGCCGTCTTATAACCGAATGCAGGGTTAGGTACTTAAGCTTCCTTGGGATTGGCAAGAATTTTAAAAATTGCGCATTCATTGTGCATACAGCACGTAATAAATTCGTTGCACACGTGTTCCATTGCGAGCCATCAAGTGGCGCCCTTTGTAAGACCGTCGAAGCTGCTTGCAAGGTATCCATTCTTCCTCTCCCTACCAATGACTCATATCTCAAATGCATGTTCTCTTCCAGCTAAGATATCAGAAATGCTTGGATGCTCATCCAGAAAATTCATTCGCATTGGATTGTGGCGCTCCCAGCAAAGGAATCGGTGCGGCAATTAAGGATATTATAAATTCATTATCACTAAAAAAGGACAAGTGTGGATCCTGAAAAGTGTGCTACATGAAGTAAGAGACCAGTGCTGTCCGCTCCTGTCTGTTCAGCATCAAACCTTTATTTGGTTGATTGATTTTTATTTTCATTTGATTTTTTTTTTTTCAAAATTTTGTGGACGTCTTTTCTGTTTTGAAATAGAGGAATCACACTGAGTAATACAGATGGCATCAATATAATCCGCATAACTGTTTACTTTAAATATACATATGTGCTTATTAGATAATTGTTAAGCTTATAAAAGTATTGGAAATACAGAAAAAAACAAATATGCAACTAAGAGTGTTGTTTGGCTTGTGAAGGAAAGTTAACTTGGACGAATTTCATCGTTAATTCTTTTTGTTCTTGTACAAGATGTCTTTGGTGGCGGCATGTGCGTCGACCCCAACACGAGTGGTTGCTAAGAAACTTGACCCTAGAAGCCGCATACGCTGTAGCGCCTCCCAATTTTAATTTAATAAATTTTTATTTTTTACTTCATGACATACTTATATAAAATGTGATTTTAGCTCTGTTAAGAAAGTTCATCGCGCGCTTCATCCATTTTATGGTCAGTTTGAAAAAAGCTAATTTTTAGTTCAATGGGTACGTAAATAAGCAGAATTGTAGATTTTGTAGGGAATATCAGCCTGAAGAATTGCAAAAGCTTCCAACGTATCCAGAACAGTTTGGTGCGGTTTATGGGCTGGTGGCATCATTGGACCGTACTTCTTCAAAGATGATGCGAATCGTAATATAACTGTGAATGGTGAGCGCTACCGTGAGATGATATCCAACTTTTTTCGTTTTTTGTCCAAATGCAAGAGCTTGACTTGCATGTGGCTTCAATAAGACGGTGCCACATGCCACACAGCACGCGCAACAATGGACTTATCGAGAGGCGAGTTCGGTGAACATTTTATTTCACGTTCGGGACCGGTCAATCGGCCGCCTAGATCGTGCGATGTAACGCCTTTAGACTATTTTTGTGGGGCCTATGTTAAAGCTCATGTCTATACAGACAAGCCCTCCTTCTTGAAGGATTTATTAGTGAAATACCGGCCGAAATGTTGGAAAGAGTATGCCAAAATTGGACTAAGCGGGTAGCCCATTCGAGGCGCAGCCAAGGTCAACATTTGCATGAAATAATCTTCAAACATAAAATTATATGGACCGTACTATTGATTCACATAAGGATTTCATAAATTTGTCTGAATTTTATGAGTTTTTATTTAAAAAAAACGTTTCCCTAGCTTTTACATAATCACCTTTTACTAGACAAAAATTCTTTAAATTAACGGCACCCTGTTGGAGACGATTTTATATTTCAAATATACCTGTAGAGATCACGTTTCCATTCTTTATGACGAACCTTCTACCGGTAAGCATATAATGTAGTAAATACAGTAGTGGTTTACTAATGTCAAGCTGATTGAGCTTATAGAAAAGTCCTTCTAACCATACGGTGTCGAAGGCCTTCTCCAGGTCAATCAAGCAGGCCCCTTAAAATTGTCTCTGGCTCTTGCTCCATTGGATATCCGACACCGGTTTCGACGCGGCATGAATAGTGTCATGCCCGGCTCTTTAACCGAATTGGCTATCCGGAATTATATGTTTGTCCTCTGTCCAGTTGGTCAGAGCTCTATTTATCACCTTCTCGAATACCTTGCTGATGTTCGGAAGGAGACTAACTGACCGGAGGTTGCACGGATTCGAAGAATCTTTTCCTCGCTTGGATATGCATTGCAGAATCGCGGTTTTCCAATGCTCCGGATAATGAGCATTATTCAGAGCGTTGTTAAACATAATGCTTGCATATGCTTGATCAGTTGGAAGTTTTCAGGGTGTATTTGCACAGGCACTTTTTTGTAAGAGGTTTTTAACACCACAGTGAAGAACTGATACATTGTACTACCAGGCATCAACCTACATTAACTCGAGTTGCATGTTTCTTCGGAGGAAAATCATCACCTCCCACCACATCAGTGCCAAATATCTGCCAGAACAAAGGGGGAGTTTGGTCCCGTAGTGCAGCGCTATTAGACCTACCTATGACTTGTGCACACCTGATTACCATATATCGTAATAATCGATTCTGATACTTTAGAAGCAATCGGACGACATCGGCATTTCCACCGAAAAATTTTGCCAGTGGTTTGTAAGGCTTTCTGGGGGTTTTTCAAACAGATCCAACATCAAATGTAGGTGTAGGTCTCAGAAGGATGCCTTCGACAAACAGAAGAAGCCTTCGACAAACAGTAATATAAACAACCGCCCAAAAAGGTCCCTCTCAGGACCACACAAGCAAACTTCCTTTCCAAACTTCACACTCCAATCCTGAAAAGTACGTTTTTTTAGTTTTAATTTGATTTTCAATGTTGAACGATGCTAGAACCTGATGCGCCAAACAGATTTTTAACGGCTGGCCCAAGCAAACCAACCTTCATTCGATGCATGTTTCGTCAATTCAGCAGCTCAGCAACACAAAACAAAAAGGCCTTCTCAAGATTCGCTTGAGCAAATATTTCTCGTCGCTCCAAAGTGGAATGCGCAACCGCGTTAAGTTAAGTGAGAGTGGAGAGAGAGAGAGAGAGACAAGAGACTCCGACGGGTGTCCGTACCGTGGTGCAAGTTTGTCATCCTTCACACATGTCAGATGGTCCATCATACGTGTTAGGTGGACGACGGGTTAGAGGGTGTGGATTCATACAAATGGGATGGGGTTGGAAACAGGGAACACTTCACAAGAAATTCGGATACAAATATACCGTAAATATATACGTCACGGGCCACCACTAGTAAGGCATGTGGTTAGTAAGGCATTTATGTTGGTTTTCATAGCTTATCTTCCAACTGCCACAGCAGCCCTATTAAGCCTACCAATGACAACTGGACAAGGTTTAAAATAAAGCAAGAATCAATTTTATATCTCACATTATTATTATTTTACTTGTCGGTTTTCCATTGTCTGGACACATTTTTTTAATCTCAGCTCCTAAGGCTATTATTCACCACTCACCACTCTTGCCAACAAGATGGAAATACTCGCTGTCCGATTTAGCGTGTGTAAAAGTAGCCTAAGCAATCTGCATGCAACCTAAAGATAAACGGTAAGGTAGTTCGAAGAACGCCTCAAGATATAATATAAAAAAAGTGTGTGTTGAAACAGTTAAGCGGCTGTCCACAGAATATAGACAGAGCTAGTATAGGCCAGTGCTACCGTTGCGATCAGTGATCTTCTACGCACTCCAATTTGTGTAACGGATCAACATATTGAGACCAATTGACATCACAATTGCTTCGCTCGCTTAGCTTTTCAAAGATTTGGTCCACTAAGCGCCTTGTTTATTGCTCAGTAAGTTTTACTATTACTAAGTAAGTAGCCTACACAAGCAGATTAGAATATTCGCAACTTCTAGACAAGTCCTTGTAAGGAACACATCCCGACAAGAATGAGTACAGCGGTGTTTTTTGTAAGCTGTATTCTATTCTATAAAAACGTCTATTCTATCACACGTCAACTTTGACTGCTTTCATTGCCAATGACAAACAATTATTTTGTTTAATATCTGCATGGAATTGATTAACTACGTCGAATTACAGTAAAATGGTAAAGTTTCCTACAGTAATTACAAAAAACTAAATAAAATTTAATAAAGCATTCATATGTGGCAACACTACCAACAATGTCATATCTTCAACCACTGGATACACTCATTCAGGTTGAAAGTACAGCTCTCCAAGGCCAACAGGAATTTAATAAAATTTGACAGCATTCAACCGTTGTGTACATTTTGTTATGGGGATTGTCAAGCTAGTCACATTCGCGAAAACATGTTTTCATTTTTCATCTTATTTTTTGTATTAGTTGGGTTTTTAGTATTGCTGTCGGCAATTAACAAATCAATTGGCGCACGAAAATTATATGTACAATTGCTTTTAAAAATATTCGAGGTAACTAATTTCACTACTATTGCAACAGTTTTCCCATCGACAAGGTATATTTGATCAAAAACCACGTTAAAACGAATCATCTTTTTTCTTCATCCAACACTTATTGATCGGACTTTCGATGTAATAAAAAATTGTATAAGCACTTCCCCCCACGAAGAGAGTGTGTTTATGATTTAACTCATTCATTGTTGTATATTATATAATTTATTTAAATGTGATTTTTGTTTAAAATTTCAAATTTGATTTTGTCTATGCAGAAGTTTCATTATGGACATTCGTTTGCACATGCATACATATTGATATCGGTGTCGTATGAATCAATTTAAATAAGTGTTGTGGCTTTTGGGCAAAAGTGAATTTTAATACGATACGGGGGGGGTAAACAAAACGGGTTGTTCGTTCGTTTATTTTGTGCAATTCGCCCTAAAAACCCATTAAATTTTGTTTTTTTTTTACACAGTGAAAAGTTAATCTTCTGTTTTGTCAAAAAGCCGTCGACCTATGGTTGAATGGTTTTCGTGGTGCGTTGCAGAAATTGTACCAATGAAATTGTGGAGGTATACAACTTTGAAATGTGGCGGAATCTATTTAAGCAAACAATAGTCGGAATAAATTAAAAAAAAACCACCTGAGGTGATCGAGCTGGTCTTCAAGAGTGTACATGTGCATACGTAGTGCTATTGGGATTCGCCTGTTTCTTTTTCCTTCATAAAGAGGCCATAGAATCGAATGATGTGCAATAAATTGATCTCTGACACGACACTCTTAATTGTCCTTCTAATTGTTAAACAGAATGTTGCTACGCACCATCTTAAGCGGTCTCTAATCGAATCAGTCCGATGGGTATTGTGAAAGTCTAGAGTTCGACATGTGGAGATAAGATATCGATATCCAAAAACGTCATGTAGTAAACTGGCAACAAGATAATTTGTGTTTTATGTCTTATGAATGTATGAATGTAATATTCCTTTGAACAAACTCCAAAGGTCGTGGCTTCAATTTGATCTAAAATGTGAATTATCTTTCCACTGACCAAGACCGCCGCCACTGCTGTTGTGTTGTTGTTTTCACTTTTTTGCGAATTGTTTTTATTACGCCAGCTATAAATGTTGAAGATACTTGTCCGGCGATAAGACAAGTTATATCGCTGGTGAGTTTTGCATTTTGTTGACTACTTTGGAAATACCGAGTGGTTCTCAATGCGTACGTTGAATTGAAATTGTTTTCATTTAGTAAGAAGTTGTTAAATCCAATTGGATTATTTTAACTAAAATTGCTATAAAAACATTTGATTACTGAACATTTCTGCTATAAACAGTTTATTGCTTGATCCATTCAATGTCGGCAAGTTTTTGATGACAATTGTACTCTTGAAGTGGCAGAGAGTAACTACTTCTCGGTGTAAGATGTTATTTGCTCTTTTCATTGAAGAGTGTTCTGTGCAAAAAAGCCTCCGGACGCTACATGTTACACCACCCTTAATGTCATCCCAGTGCTGACAATGGTCTTGAAATTCCTGGTTAAATGATTTGCATTCCTCAACTAAGCGCACTGATGACTCAACACGGCGTCAGTTTAATTTGCACAATAAACTCCAAAATTATTATACGTGTGTGTTTCAACGGACACCATTTCAATTCAGCAAAATACAAAATAGACAAAGAAATATAACTTGTGCAGCAAGATAAATTCAATAATCAGGAAATAAACTAGCAATGGACTTTAATGCAAACAATGATCGCCTTATCGTTCGTCTGAACTTCAAATGTTTACGACCTCGATTACGAACCACCGCCGCGTCGCTTGTCTCTATTCTCTGTGTCCAACCTCTCCAGTCATGATCTTTTCAGTTGATATTACGCAATCCTGCACAACCCTTTGACTTAAGTTGCTATACGTGATCTTTCATTGTTGTCTGTTCCAAAAAACGTTGTTTGCTGCTCCACAGGAATTTTGTTAAAACAATCGTACACACGCATTTAAGACCCTCATGTGATCACTTTCATATACAAAATGAATCATACCCATTTAATCAACATCAACAAAATGTGATGTAACAAGCGTACGAAGTGCTCATACATTTTTGATGTCTCCACCAAAAGGGTAAACTCCTTGGGCTCAATTTGGACCCACGTCAATCGCCGCAAATATATCGAAAATATGATATCGTAACACTAACTGATAACTGAAGAAGTAAACACCCTAATCGATCTCCCAGATAATACTAAAAATATCGCAATAAAAATAGATCTCGCCTAGAAAGAGTTTTTTTTGTCGACAGGTTTTGTCGAAACATTCTTGTAATTATGAACGAACGAATATTCAAATTCACGGTTGCACAACAACATTTATTTTTCAGTCATATGTCAACTTGAACATTTCCACCTTTAGTTATGCGCCCACAAAATGTTGAATAATTCATAAAGGAACTTAAAATGCATTTGAAATGCATCGAGACGAAAATAAATATGTAAATGTGTCCGAGACGCACATACACCAGCAGGTGCGAAAAGCTTAGTTTCTTGTTTTTTTGATACGGTTGAGCTAATCTTATCTTGAGCGTTACTTTTTTGATTCTATTGGATCTACTGGTAAATGGAAATAAATACTATAAAAAAAAACCTCTAAGGCCTTGTAGTGTGTGAGGTATTTTGCTCCACTGAATCGAAGAACAAACAGTTCGACTGTACTAATGCATACACAGTTCTAAAACAGTGTTCAGTTCTAACACAGTTCTAAAACAGTGAAACCTGCGTAAGTTGGTTTCGGTGCAATATTTTTCGCCAATTTAGAGAGGTGGATAGCTTATAAGGGCGTTTCTTCTATTTTTAATACATATTACTAAGGAACTTCGTTTTTATCCATGTTGGGTGTTAATTAGTGCCTTTATGTCCAGTTTTGCAGTGAAGATTCAAACTTAACGCCTTTGGTTGACCACTTACGGTGTCACAGTCAAATCTGAAACTCAGTTCAGATGAACTTTGTTTGTGTAAAGCGACCGGCATAAAATGGCAGGACTTAAAATTAGTTCGTGTATGTACTCGACCTTGCTCCATCTTTGAATAAACACGCGCACCTTTGTAAGACTTACTTATCAGGCCGACGACCCATGAAAGGTCCGAGCCTGAGCAATTGATGCCTTCCATGGATGACAGTCCTTCTAGTCATCAAGGCCAAGCTGTCTTACATCCGCGATGACTTGGTCTCTAGACCGGAGGCTCGGTATTCCTGTTTCTTGTATCAGGAGGCACATTCTAGTACAGCTCGCAGAGTTCGCGGTTGTGTCTTCACCTCCATTCGCCTTCCTCGCAGACGGGATCATATATCCGACGTAGAATTTTTCTATCGAAGGCACCTATAATAACCTGTGCAGTTAAGCTTAGCGTGCTGATTTCGGCTCCCTAAAGCAAGACCTGCAAAACAAGAGTCTTCTAGAGCATAATTTTGGTCCATCGCGTCAGGAGTTTTGACCCCAGTTCTTTCGACAAGCCGAAGAAATATCGGTTGCCAAGGGTGTTTCAACGTCAAATCTCTGTCACTGTGATGTCGTTTGTTGAGCTAATGTTTACCCCGAGATAGACAAACTCCTTACCTGCTGTCGGTTGTTATGGTTTTGATTTATATTCATACATTTGCTATGCACCAACTTATTTCTACTTCGTATTGCTTTATACCATTTAAGATCCATTACATATATCCTCGCGAGTATCACTCACATTCTGTAACACCGCTTCAAAAGCCATGAGGCCATAGGCGCTACTGTGACACATATAGTCCACTTCGCCTTTGGCCTGAAAATAAACACATGCACTAGTAGACGAGAGTTTTCGAACACTTGGGGGTCATGTGAGGCCACCAATGATGCTAAGTCCTCTGTATTCTCATCCCTGATCTCATCGAACAACAGATTCCAAACTAAATGGCTTGATAGTGCAATTTTTTTAGCTAGAGCCAACATAAACGGATAGATCCCATCCACTCGTGGAACAACAATAGCACGCACAACAAGGGTGTTTGCTGAGAAACTAGGCCATGATCCTATACGGGCTAAGCTTAGGTTATGTTCGTGGATCGAAGATCCGATAGTCCGTCACTTTTAGGTTACTGTAGACCCATTATGATACCCATTCGGAGTGTGTTCCTCTCTGGTCCTTTCCCGTACACAGCTTCCGTCACGTCTCATATCATGAGCCCATTGTGCAGCCAGTCGGACACTTTGATGAACATATAAATAGAGTTTAATAAGACCACCGTTATTTGGTTGAGGTCTTGAAAGAAATATTGTTTCGTTCCACTGTTCGTTTGCCTATCATCGTTTCCTCCTATCATTCACTCTTCTTGTCTGCCAGCTGGGGCTGGGGGACATTGGCTCCTTTCCTGGCGAGTTCATCTGCTACTTGGTTGTCGGTCTTGTTGTTCCGGGACCCAGCAAAGAGTGACTGTCTATATGAATGACGCTATCAGCCGATAGTACCTCCAACATTTATATCATTTTGGCGGGATCTTTGACCGTCGGGACGTTCGCCTCGAAAACACTGACATGATCAGGCATTCTGATAGAGCAGTGCATGTTCAACTATTCGGGTAAATGTCTGCGCCTGTTCGAAATATTCGGGAAACAAACTGCAGCTAGCACAGCCCTGAGACTCAAAACACTCCGATTGTGGTCCGAACTCAACACTGGCCACTCAACTATTCTCAAGGAATTCAATTTTCTTCCTAGCGACACTAACCGCCTACTACCACAGGCCATCTTCGAGAAGAAATTCTCAATCAGCACTCCTTCCAGATCAGAATGGATATCAGACAGGCAAACGCTGAAAGATCCTCTGCGCATTTTCAAAGATGGTTCGAAGACAAAAGAAGGGGGGTGGGTGCCGGTGTCTATTCTAAAGACTTCAACATTGCTATCTCCGTGAAGCTCCCTGATCATTGTTGCGTTTTTCAGGCAGAAACCATAGCGATTAAAGAGGCGCTGCCATGGCTCAAAAACAACGTGATATCAAAAAGGGATATCACCATCTGTTCCGATAGTCAGGCCGCCATAAATCCCTGGATAGTGTCATGTTCAACTCAAAAACATCCCCCAATTGCAGGCTGTCTCTTAACGAGATGGCTGAGCTTTTCAACATTCACCTCATGTGGGTGCCTGTGACATACCAGGTAACTGCAAAGCCGATAAACTCGCTGGGTGTGGTACAACCTCATCCATATCAATAGCAGGGGTACCGCCTTCCATGCCGATCGCTACAGCTTAACATCTTCTTAAGATCTACACAACTAAAACCACTAATGACAAATGGCTAGAAGGCACCACCTTAACTCTGGCCATCACTTAACCTAAAACGGTCACTCAGTCTACTTAGACTCAGCAAGCCCTCATTAAGGATGGGTGCCCGATATAATGATTTTTGCAGAAGCTGCATGGATGAAGAGGAGGAAGATAATAGTCATCACCTTCTCTTGTCCTTTAGTGCTCTTGCCAATCGTGGGTTCCTGCACCTAGGAGCCTACTACTTCAGCGGCCGTAACGAGCTAAATAGTGCCAGTGTTAGGAGAAGTCAGTCTGCGTGGTATCACAATGGGCTTAACCTGGCCTAAGTGTGACTGCTCTTCAGCAGTCAGCCGCTACAACCTAACCTGCACCTGTTCCTATAATCATCTTCGACAGTTAGTAGAGATTTGGATGACTACACTTGCATGTCCAATCCGTAACAGCCAGTATTCGGATTGACATCCTAATAGCGCTCTTTACAGCTGTCATCTCGATATGGAGGTCGAGTGAGCGGAGAGGATCATATACTGACCTTTGCTTTTTAGTCATTTGGGTAGACTGTAAGCCCCGTCTACCATGAGAGCGGTCATGAAATCGACAGGTAGGGAAACATTCGGAGATTAGCATGAAACGGTGGTATTCCACTTGAATCGTTGAAAAAGTGATCTCCCAGGAATTGATATCAGGCCTGAGAAGGAGCATGCAACTTCGTCATTTTTGATTCGATTTCTCTTATGAAGTGAAGTATTCATAGCTACTAGCATCTATTTTGGACCGAATTAGTTCAAAAGTTTGACATAGACTGCTTGTCATGTCGTGTTGTTCGCTTCTAAACTAACCTTAATGTTGAATTTTCTTACAGGGCTTTGCACAGATATCCTTATTCCCACCAATCGATTCCTGGTGAATCTAATGTAGTTTCTTAAGATCTTGAATATGAGCTAACAATCCAATTGTTTTACAATGTTCACGTTGCAGCTTTCATTCCTTCCATGATGTGCTAAACACTGAGCCCATTTCAATCACTCGCGTTAAATCTCACACCCAAAATGTTCTAGTAGATGCCATTTCTTTAATGTAAACTATTCAATTTCAGTTTGGTCGAGCAAACATCGAATCAACAAAACATATAGAAAAAACAAAACAAAGTGGCGAGCAGCAGAAAGCTGCAACACCCTCAGAGGACAGCAAGGACATTACGGCGAATGGCAACCTTGTAATCAGTCGAGATAATGTCTTACAACCAGTCTCAGACAGCGTATCAAACAACTTCCAGTTGGAACCGAACAATGTAAGTCAACAATCAACGCGTCACGAGACACAAGGAATTGATTTAATTTTCTTCGTCCAGGCACAAGTTTCATTCCATTTAGAAAAATGCTTAACCTATGTAAAGGCAGGAGTAGAGGCTATTATAGAGGATGAGGTGACATCACGATTTGAGGCTGAAGAACTTAAGAATTGGAACCTGCTCACGCGGACCAATCGGCGCTATGAGTTCATCTCATGGAAGCTAACAATCATATGGATGATCGGCTTCATTATCCGATACGTCATCCTTATGCCTCTCAGAGTAATTGTCTGCTTCATTGGGGTAAGTGATTTTTCATCGAGTTTCGTTGCACTTTTACATTTTTCTAATTTCTATTATCCACACAAAAAAAGGTTATAGTATCGGTTATTACAAGTTTATTCGTCGCGTTGATACCGTTTCATTTTATCCGACAACCGTGCGCAAATCTTTCGTATAAACTTTTGTTCCGCTTCTTAACGCAATCGTTCTCAGCTTTGATTTACGTGCACAATAAAGAATACAAGCCAAAAGGAACCGGTTTCTGCGTGGCAAATCATACATCACCAATTGATATTGCGGTTCTATCCACGGACTGTGTGTTTTCCTTGGTGAGAAATGTGTACCTCCTAGATATTGCGCCTATCGGAGTTGATTGCTTCTGCTTAGTGATTGTTGAGTGGTTGGAGCCCGTGTTGTTACCTTTGATTATCCGTGAAAATATCGAAAAACTGTGCTCTTTTTTTTCTGTTCATTTTTTTTATTCATTAATCCACAAAACCATTTAACCAAAAAAAAATATCAAATATTTTTTTCCATTATTATCTGCTTCATAACTGAACATTGAATATGTTAGGTAGTGTGGCTCACAGTGTGTACGTCAATTGTTGGATGTTTACCGGAAGGAGACAGAAAGCGAGCAATTGTTCATGATGTGCTTGGGCATTGCTTTTCATTATTATCGAGCGCAATATCGGCCGTTGTTTATTACCATAACATTGAAAATCGGCCAAGTAAAGGTATTTGCGTTGCGAATCATACAAGCCCCATCGATGTTCTTGTCCTAATGTGTGATACGACATACTCTTTGGTACGTATTTCATGTATGCTTTTCTAAGTTATTTTGTTCTCAATTTTTACTAACCCTTAAATAGGTTTTATTGATTATTATTTTATTAATTGTATTTTGAACTTGGACCCTCAAGGACACTTGAGCGGGATCTTCTGGGTTTGTAAGCGCGGCAAGTGGTATGCTTATTTGATAATTTGCCGACACATTTGTTCAAGTTTATCTCACTGATAGGTAATTTTGATAATGAAAGCATTCTTGTGATAAGCTGTATTTGATGAAAAGTATTTTATTGAAGGCTGTACAATTTATTTTGGTATTCGTGGACGACGATTTATGACATGCACGTTTGTCAACTGACTAGCTCTTAAGATAACAACCTACGATAGGTTAGCCTGTTTCTTAGATCGCTATGTATCAAAACGGCCTTGGAGAAAATTCGCGCGGACCTGATGTCGCTGGTAACTAACTATAACTGTATAAAGAGCTAGGAACTGGATTTTATTCCATAATCTACGGAGCACTTGTCACTTTCAAATGGTGTTTTTAAAATTTTCGCATGCCAATTGTTGCGTCATTTAATGTTGTTCTTAAAGCAGTTGCAAATTTAGTTGAGCACCTGCCCTTGATTATGGGGCTGTAATCCCAGTGCAAGCATTGTTTCTTTATCCAATTTTAAAATCTGGTCCAGTCACCATTTGCTGTTAGGATCTAATTAGTAGCACTACCACTGGAGTTATCAATCGGTGGCAGTAGTGACTGTGGTATTACTGGGTATTACAATGGACCAACAATGGTCAAGTATGCTGAAGATTTCGCTTGCACCCCACTAACCTAACCTTAGCAAATTTAATGAGGTTATGTAACTGGAAATTATTTCTATTGAATCGTCGCCCAATGGAAACAGCAATTCTTTTGACTTTTTCAAACTTAGATCCATTTCAATAATTCAGGTAGAATAAATTTCAGAAATATAAATGCTTGCGGACGCAGGAGGTTCTAGGATCAATTCCCAAATGCGCACCAACTTTCATAATTCCACGGCGTTCGAATCACTGACAATGGTTAAGGAATTCTTAATTACCCCTATCATCCATTGCAATCGAAGATGGGCTACCAACTCCGAAAAATGGATCACAGATTTTTTTCGTAAACGAATCATAGCGCAGAAAAATCAGATACAAATCTCGTGAAAGTTGCTATCTGATAAAAGAACAACAGCATCTGCTAGGCCCGGAGAATGATGACATCGGTAGCAAATTCATTAACTGCCAATACATTAACAACAATTTTTGTTAATAGCGGTGAAACTCGACCTAATTGAGACCTGACCCCAGCGGGTCTATCTGACTGACGAGTTTTTCAGCTACTTATTGCTTGTATTCCTCTGCGTACCTCATGTGCAGGAAATGGAGCGTATGCTTTAACATTTCTGCCAAAATACACATGTAATCATTAAGGGATGGGTACGACCTTACCATATGGTTAGGTTAGTTTTAGATACGAGTGGCTGACGACCAAAGATGGACAAGGATAGACTGGAGTCTAATCCGCAAAATTGTTGGAGCTTTTACTGAAGCGATGTAAATTAGTGAAGCTGACATTGTTCAGCTCTATCAATATATTAAAATACAGCGTTCTTAAGTGGCTGAATATGCGTGGGCAGTTACAGAAAATATATTCAATGGTAAAAAAAATCACTATAGGAAATGTCTAGTCTGAAGGCGTTTTGAAGTCGCATCAACGTTTTGTATCGACGGTAACTCATGATTGTCAGTGTCGGTGGACAGTCTACCTATGATTTGGTTAAGCGTTTTGAGCTTGAGTAGATGTTTAGCTGTAGAGATAGGCAAGGAGGCATGGACAGCTTTAAGCCGAATGTCCCTGCTGGCAGCCGTCGTAAGTCGATTGGCGGAAGATTAAATAATGTATTTTTATGCGGTTCACAAGATCGCGACGCCGTACGGTAGTGTACTGAAACAAATAACCAATGAACAATACGCAGCCGAAAACTCCATTTGCTCCCTACAGCTTTTTTGCAACAATATACGGGCATGCAGACCTTTTAGCGTGCATACGAGGCCTACGAATTTGGTATTGTTGCTTAGTTTTGAAGCGGTTCTGGGAAATTGAACATAAATCTGTTTTATGTGGATTGACATTTAGACCGCTGACTTTGTTCCATTGTTCTAGCCCGACTACAGTCGATATAGCTTATCATATAGGATGAGTTCATAAAGCAGCAGGTAGACATTTTCAAAGAGTATTATGTTGCATACATATCAGTAGGCTGTACAAAATGTGTGTAGGTGATGTTGTATGGCTTGTAATGTCTCAACAAAGTGAAACAAGTGAAAGAGTGAAAACAAGTTTAAAACAATTATGTCTGGTTTTCAAATCTTCCAGCCACCATTTATCGTTGGGATCAAATTAACGGCATCAGTTTGGGTATCACAATGGTCTAAGCGTGCTGGCCAATTTGACTGGCAGCTCAGTAATCAAACCAAACCTATGTGTAGGACAAACGTTTGATATTCGAGGACCCAGATCTTTAGAGAGAATGTAACTCAAGACAATGCTTTGGAAAGAAAACTAATTCGGAATTCGAATAAATTCATTATTCCCTCGGCTTCTGTTTAAAAATAGAAACAACCTAATTGGCTGTGCAGAAGAAAAAAAGAGTCTCGCTTTACAAAAAGGCATCTGTGTAATATTACACACTACAATAGAAAGTAGGCAATATCAGCAGCTGCTATAAACCTGAAGATCCCGTTCAAATGCTCCATTTTATATTTTAACATTTCTTTTTTTTTGATTTTTGTAAAAGTTTAATTTATTGAAATGTTTTTTTTTTTTTGTTTAGAGTACTAGAATTGTTGATTTAAATTTTCGTCAAAATTGTTTGCTTATTTTGTATGACTAATCAGTGAATAACGTATCTTAGGTAGGTGATATGCAATCTTAATCAGAATAATAAGACGGTCGACTTATGGGTTTAGAAATATTTATTTTCTTTTAATCACAGTTGAACTAGTTGTATACATCGACACCTTTCCAAAACCCATTACAACTATGATCTGATTGTGATTATCTCTGCTGGAAATGTACTGATTAATTATGGTACGAAATTTCTTTGCTGAAGTATGAACACATTCAATTTGAAGTGCATTGATTGCTGTCCATACTATCATACTTGCAGATAAACCACACCTCAGAATTAAAAAAAATGCTGATAAGGCTTTTACTTTTATCGCAAGCATTCTGATATACAATTGTATGAATATATTGATTCTACAGTCCGGAGTGGACCTGGGCCTCAAGCAACATGCCTCTCCAGCCAGCTGCCTCCAGTTGCGCACACCAAGTTGGTTGAAGTCCTTTTCCACTTCTGTGCGCAATCTATTGCGAGGACGTCCTCTGTTGCGCTGTCCCAATGGCTCGGTGTCGAAGACTCTTCGGGCCGGAGCTGTGGTGTCCATCCGTTCTACATGACCTAGCCATCTTAAGCATTGGATCCGAAGACGCTTAACTAGGTGCATGGCGCTGTACAGCCCGTATAGTTGGTTGAACCTTCTCCTCCAAACGCCATCAACGCAAACAGGACCAAAGATTGTACGCAAAATCTTTCTCTCAAAACATTCAATAGCGTCCATGTCTCTGCGCCATAGAGCACGACTGGGATGATCAGAGTTTTATACAAAGTCAATTTGGTGTTTCGAGAGATGGCTCTGTTACTCAATTGCCTCTTGAGCCCAAAGAAGCAGCGATTGGTAAGAGTAATTCTGCACTTGATCTTGGTGCTGGTTGTGCGTAGCCAGCAATGGACTATTGAACGAAAGGTACGTTGACAAGATTGCTTTTTTCCCTTTCTACCCATCTCTCTTGCCTTCTTGTTCCATCTTAAGTATGCTGCGCTAATAATTTCGATAAGTCATAAACATATTAATTGATTTTTGAAGGAGAAAATAAACCCAGTGATGCCTGCTTTGAGGGTGCATGCTAAGAGTGAATCATTCCCAAGAGTTTAGCATATCTTGTGGATAGGATACAACCTCTTCTCTAAGTGGTCTCACCCAAAAATATGTGTCAGCCTAAGCTCATGCGAAAAATTTGTCACAGTGACACATAGTTTTGGGTGACACCACGAAGAGAATAGAGGTGTATTGTTGTTCAACTCGAAGCACTTGTGCTAACCCTTCTCTTGGTCATATTCTTTAACTCGCATTTCCTATGCTAAACGGATATCCATACCGTCGCTACTAAAAATCTATTAATGTTGTATATAGCTAAACTTTGTTTTTCGATATTAATCTAGTCAATCTCCACATATGGTAGATATTCAGACCACCCTAAACAACAGGGATTTCTGCATGTTGGTATACAAAGAAAGTCAAGTGCTGTGAACTCTACCCAAAACTATTAACCTTTGTCTTTGCCTTGCCAGAATGGGCTTAAATTCAAGAAACCTCTAGGCAGTTAATATCCAACGTGTTTGTGTTCAATCACAATTGCCTCTTTAATGTAAACGTCTTCGATTGGCATTCAATGTTCTTCTTTAACGCTCCGCTGCTATGCTGTGTAATTGGTTTTTCTATTTCTAGACCCGGTGCAGAGATGGTGAATAGATAATTGTAGTAACTTTGTGTCAGCTATCGTCGATTCAGTTGAATTTGTTGTTTGTTTTCATTTGTTTTTGTCTGACTTTTATTTTAAGTTTTGTTTATGTTACGTCACTAACATTTGTTTTTTTTTTAGTTTTCATTTTGTTGCTTTTTGTAAATGTCGCATTATCCAGATTGACTTTTCAGTTTACAATGTATTAATTGACTTTTCATTCATCGAAGATCGGTCAAAGACATGGCGGATTCCTTGGACTCTTGCAAAGAGCACTGGCGAGAGCGTCCCCGCATATCTGGTTTGAACGAGCCGAAGCTAAAGACAGACACACCGTTGCGTCACGTCTCCGTGAGCATATATCTGATCCAAAGAATCCTCCCATATTGATCTTCCCCGAGGGAACGTGTATTAATAACACATCTGTGATGCAATTCAAAAAAGGCAGCTTCGAAGTGGGTGGCGTCATATATCCTGTAGCAATCAAGTAAGTAAATATGCTGTTTTTTTTTTTGGGAGTCCTGTAAATCTAAACAAACATACATTTTTGGCGCCCAACGTGGGGCTGAATAGACGTAAATTTACCCCGGAATCGTTGTAATTGTATGAACTCCAAGGCGTAGAAAGCTAATACATTTTTTCCAAAAGATACACCTCGAATCACAATACATCGGAAGCCTGTGGATGAGATGAGGAAGATGCGTACTATACCTCTAGAAAGTAGTTCCCTTTTGGCTGAGTATTGGTTCACTTTTGAAGATGATAAGACAGCTGTATGTTCGATGCTGGAGGAAGTACTAGAATTAATAGAGAGCTTTGTGGGTAATTCGTAGTCAGGGTGGTACAATAAAATCATAGTCAAATCGAAATGGGTGTTGAGACGTTTTGCAAGAGCGAATGCTCTTTCCGCAAAAGAGAAAAGCTAACAGCCTAGATGCTTAGCAACAGATTCTAGGTTCTGTCTAACCTAGATGTCAAGGCAAACGTAGGAGATATAGTTGAACCTGCAGATATACCGTCAGGAGGTTCAAGATGCGTGGGGAAAGAGATGTACTAACGAACTGTCAACCTATGCCAACGATTTGCAATCTATTTCCAGTTTCCTACAGAAGTTCCAAAATCTAAGGAACGCACTTTGTTGCACGAAAATTTAGCTCTATAGAGCAACATACGTTTTGTTCAAGCGGAAAATAGCCATATGGTGTATAGAGCGAATAGAGCATTTAGAAGCAGCTAGTCTAGAAGTTGAGAACAGAGTTTCTACCACCGGGATATGAAGACACGCTTTGGTGGGTAATCAGGAATAGCAGGATCGAACAGAGACAATAGGCTCATTCGTTGGCCTTATTTTGGGGATTTTCTCGAGACTTAATGATCCCGGCTGCGCAGAGGTAAAAATAAACTGTCGCACTTATTGGAATGGAGAACCACAATTCAGGATGCCTCTGGCCTCCTCGTTCAGTGTAGTCCGCAAATTATGGGATTTGCATATATGTTAATGTGCGCTAGTTTCGCAATCAACTGTTTTGTTGCAAAACGCCACTTCTCTGGATGCGGCTACGGTCCGCTGTGGAATTCGGCCTCACAGCGGCCCTATTAGGGCTAGCAGCGACTTGCGCACACCTTTTTGCATGTCCTGGTGTGTGTATTTACAGATCCTGAGAGTTTGGAGGGCATCCGACAACATTCCGTTTTTGACCGCAAAATCTAAGCAGTGGTTAGTAAGGCATTTCTGACGGATTTCACGGCTCATCTACCAACTGCCACAGCGGCCCTATTAGGGCTACCAGCGACTTGCGCACACCTTTTTGCATGTCCCGGTGTGTGTATTAACAGACCCTGAGAGTTTGGAGGGCATCCGACAACATTCAGTTTTTGACCGCAAAATCTAAGCAGTGGTTAGTAAGGCATTTCTGATGGATTTCACGGCTCATCCACCAACTGCCACAGCGGCCCTATTAGGGCTAGCAGCGACTTGCGCACACCTTTTTGCATGTCCTGGTGTGTGTATTAACAGATCCTGAGAGTTTGGAGGGCATCCGACAACATTCCGTTTTTGACCGCAAAATCTAAGCAGTGGTTAGTAAGGCATTTCTGATGGATTTCACGGCTCATCCACCAACTGCCACTGCGGCCCTATTAGGGCTAGCAGCGACTTGCGCACACCTTTTTGCATGTCCTGGTGTGTGTATTAACAGATCCTGAGAGTTTGGAGGGCATCCGACAACATTCCGTTTTGACCGCAAAATCCAAGCAGTGGTTAGTAAGGCATTTTTGGTGGATTTCACGGCTCAACCACTAACTGGCACAGCGGCCTGATGGATGAGAAAACCTGATCTATTATCGCTTCGGACTTCAGACACGGTGATGGGGACATTTGCCCACGTTTCGAAACCATCGAAGCATTGCCCTTTTCGTTCGTAGAAGTAGCTACTCAACTGAGTTTCTCGCGTACTGCCGTATGTCACATCAGACTCGGGGGCGAGTTACCTCCACAACAGCACGAAGAAATCTCATCTTGGCAGCTTGTATTCGCGATCTGATTCTTTAGGTCATTACTCAAATTTCATGACCATAGCTGAGAGTTGGAACAAGTAAAGTTGGGAGCCCATAACTTGCCTTAAGCATCAAGATACTTCCAAACTATTTCAGTTTTGGCCCATCTTGGCCAATCCTACGTCCAGCATCACTCTTTGTTCACCTTAATCTTCATCATATAATCTGCACATACGGTAAAAAAATTATGGAGTGCGCGCTGGAGTTCCCTCTGGGTGGATGTGAGGATAACTAGGGAAACGATTATAAGTCGAAAGATTTTACTCTCGAGGCGAACAAGAATCTCTTTGTCCGTATTTGATATTGTCTATGCTCTTCTGCGCCAAACATCTGGACTAAGACTAACACGGTCTTACATAGAGATTGGCTTGGTTCTTCGAGACAAAACCTAGATATGCATATTAGTGGACACTGAGACTTCTTCTTCTTTGTGTGGCGCTACAGTCCGGGGTGGACCTGGCCCTCAACCAACATGCCTCTCCAAATAGCGCGATCCCTGGCAAGCTGTCTCCAGTTTCGCACACCAAGTTGGTTGAGGTCCTTCTCCACTTGGGTGCGCCACCTTAAACGCGGGCGTCCTCCGTTGCGTTGGCCGACAGGTTCGGATTCGAAGATTCTTCTGACCGGAGCTGCGGTGTCCATACGCTCTACATGACCTAGCCACCGTAGGCGTTGGATCCGTAGACGCCTAACTAGGCTCATGTCGCTGCACAGCCCGTACAGTTCGTGATTGAATCTTCTCCTCCAGAACCCGTCAACACAAACAGGACCAAAGATCGTGCGTAGAACTTTTCTCTCAAAGAGACCAAGGACTTCTTGATCCGCTTTCGAGATTGTCCATGCCTCCGCGCTGTATAGCAGGACTGGGATGATCAGGGTCTTATATAGAGTCAGCTTGGTTCTTCGAGAGAGGGCTCTATTACTCAATTGCCGCTTGAGACCGAAGAAACAGCGGTTGGCAAGAGTTATCCTACGCTTGATCTCGGTACTGATGTTATTTGTACAGTTTACTCCGGAGCCGAGGTAAGTGAAGTCCTTGACTACCTCGAAGTTATAGCTGCCCATTGTGACGCTCTGTCCAAGACGTCGATGTTGTATGTCCTTTTTTGAGGACAGCATATACTTCCTTTTGCCCTCATTCACCGCCAGACCCATTTTAGCCGCTTCCGTCTCGCTGAGTTCTGCCAATCACATCAATGTCATCGGCGTATGCTAACAATTGCACGGACTTCTGGAAGATCGTGCCTCTAGTGTTGGCGTGTGAGTTTCGCACGATCTTCTCCAGGACGATGTTAAAGAAATCACATGACAGCGTGTCGCCTTGCCTAAAACCTTTTTTGACATTGAAGGTCTTGGTGAGTTCGTTACCGACCTGGATGGAGCGAGAGTTCTCCATCGTCATCCTGCACAGCCTGACGAGTTTTGCAAGAATGTCAAAACTAGACATGGCGTTGTGTAGCTCGTCTCTATGCACGCTGTCACATGCGGCCTTGAAATCGACGAACAGATTGTGAGTGTCGATTTGCATTTCTTGGGTCCTCTGGAAAAAGGACACTGAGACGTTATGGTTAAATACGTCAACTCCTACACCTCTCTAGACTATAGCTTTTCTTAAAAAAGTGGATGTTATTTTGCACATGACCTTTTATGGTTGCCTGTTCGTTGCACACTACATTTCATAATTAGCCCTATCACAATTTACATCCCACACGAAAATGAGCTACGAACTCCAAAAAATCTATCACAGATTTCATTCGTAGTAGAATCAGTGAAAAATCTACAACTTTCGTGAAAGTTATTTATCATTGAATACGAATGAAACAGAAAATTGTACATGTGTACAAGTTTTCCGTCGGAGATTGTGATTCCCTTCTGCTTGAGTGATAGCATTTTTTCGTAGTTTGTATCGTTCGTAGTAATAGACCTGAATACCTAAGTCTTTCGCTGAATATGAATTTATTTAATTTATCCAAGACGTCCAATGAAAACCCTCTGTTTTACCAATTTCAGGTATGATCCTCGTTTTGGAGATGCTTTCTGGAATAGTTCAAAATACTCAATGATGCAGTATCTATACATGATGATGACATCCTGGGCAATTGTTTGCGACGTCTGGTATCTGCCCCCGATGTACCGGCAAGAAGGTGAATCCGCCATCGATTTTGCGAATCGAGTGAAAAGTGTCATTGCGAAACAAGGTGGACTGGTTGATCTTGTATGGGATGGTCAACTGAAGAGATTAAAGCCAAAAAAAGAGTGGATGGAAATGCAGCAAGTTGAGTTCGCGAAGAGCCTCAAAAACGACTGATAAGCTGACAAAACAAAAAAAAAAAAAAAGAAAACAAACAAGTGAGAACTAAACAAATTGTTGTACATTTCTAAAGTAATTAACAGTTTTTTTCCTGAAATTTGTAAAACAACATACAAAATACAATAAAAATAAAATCAATGAACTTGTGTAGGTCCCACGTTACCTACTTAGATCATGCATGTACATACATACCATATACACGTAACTCGTATTCCTTTTTTGTAGGTTTATATTTATATGTATAGCGATAATTGTGAGCATTACTACAATAAAAGTGTTTGCCATTGTTTTAGTAATGAAATATAAGGAGAATTTGGAAAAATCACATTCGAATGCGTTTGCGTACGTTCATTTTGTTAGCACAATGTGGTAAGTATTCTGTGTTTATTTCAGCTCTCAGGCTGGGCTCTTGCTATTGATGAAATAATTTCAAGCACAAAAATTTATTCTTGCATCTCATGACACTTGACGTCTTAGCTCCACTTTTGGTTTAAGCTTCAGTTCAAGGATTCATTCGGTTGCACAATGTCGTGTAAGCCCGAGTTCAATTTGTAGTTTATGTTAAACGAAGCTATTTGCCGTTATTTCGCTTTTTTGTGCTTGTTATTATTATGTGTGGCGGGAGTTGCGCAAAGGTCGAAGCTGACAGATGCTCTTTAAGATCTACACAGCGCTCCAATCAACAGTGAATGGTTTTCTTTTCCGAGTCGCTGACGTCAACATGAAGTCAGTGTTGATCGCTATGCGGAGAGTCGACATCCAGAAAGCGAAATACCAAATAGGGTATTAGTGTAAATGCAGGAAAAGGGTGCTTAGTAAAAGCCGAAGCCGAAGCACTTTCTGGACACTGCCTACTCTCCAAAAAGTCCTTCGACGAAACACTTTCCGGACAATGCCTACTGTCCAATAAGTCCGTCGACGAAACACTTTCTGGACAATGCCTACTGTCCAATAAGTCCTTCGCCGAAGCACCTTCTGGACACTACCTACTGTCCACTAATTCCTTCGGCGAAGCACTTTCTGGACACTGCCCACTGTCCATAAAGTCCTTCGCCGAAGCACTTTCTGGACACTGCCCACTGTCCATAAAGTCCTTCGCCGAAGCACTTTCTGGACACTGCCCACTGTCCATAAAGTCCTTCGCCGAAGCACTTTCTGGACACTGCCTACTGTCCATAAAGTCCTTCGCCTAAGCACTTTCTGGACACTGCCTACTGTCCACTAAGTCCTTCGCCGAAGCACTTTGTGGACACTGCCTACTGTCTATAAAGTCCTTCGCCGAAGCACTTTGTGGACACTGCCTACTGTCTATAAAGTCCTTCGCCGAAGCACTTTGTGGACACTGCCTACTGTCCATAAGGTCCTTCGCCGAAGCACTTTCTGGACACTGCCTACTGTCCACTAAGTCCTTCGCCGAAGCACTTTCTGGACACTGCCTACTGTCCACTAAGTCCTTCGCCGAAGCACTTTCTGGACACTGCCTACTGTCCACTAAGTCCTTCGCCGAAGCACTTTCTGGACGCTACCTACTGTCCATAAAGTCCTTCGCCGAAGCAGTTTCTGGACTCTGCCTACTGTACATAAAGTCCTTCGCCGAAACACTTTCTGGACACTGCCTACTGTCCATAAAGTCCTTCGCCGAAGCATTTTTTAGACACTGCCAACAGTCCATAGAAACCTTCGCCGAAGCACTTTCTGGACACTGCCTACTGTCCATAAAGTCTTTTGCCGAAGCACTTTCTGGACGCTACCTACTGTCCATAAAGTCCTTCGCCGAAGCAGTTTCTGGACTCTGCCTACTGTCCATAAAGTCCTTCGGCGAAGCAGTTTCTGGACTCTGCCTTCTGTCCATAAAGTCCTTCGGCGAAGCACTTTCTGGACACTACCTACCGCCCATAAAGTCCTTCGCCGAAGCACTTTCTGGACACTACCTACCGCCCATAAAGTCCTTCGCCGAAGCACTTTCTGGACACTACCTACTGTCCATAAAGTCCTTCGCTGAAGCACTTTCTGGACACTGCCTACTGTCCACTAAGTCCTTCGCCGAAGCACTTTGTGGACACTGCCTACTGCCCATAAAGTCCATCGGCGAAGCACTTTCTGGACACTGCCTACTGTCCATAAAGTCCTTCAGCGAAGCACTTTCTGGACACTGCCTACTGTCCATAAAGTCCTTCGCCGAAGCACTTTCTGGACACTGCCTATTGTCCATAAAGTCCTTCGCCGAAGCATTTTCTGGACACTGCCTACTGTCTAAAGTCCTTCGCCGAAGCACTTTCTGCACACTACCTACTGTCCATAAAGTCCTTCGCCGAAGCACTTTCTGGACACTACCTACTGTACATAAAGTCCTTCGCCGAAGCACATTCTGGACACTGCCTACTGTCCTTCGCCGACGCATTTTCTGGACACCGCCTACTGTACATAAAGTCCTTCGGCGAAGCACTTTCTGGACACTACCTACCGTCCATAAAGTCCTTCGCCGAAGTACTTTCTGGACACTACCTACTGTCCATAAAGTCCTTCGCCGAAGCACTTTCTGGACACTACCTACTGTCCATAAAGTCTTTTGCCGAAGCACTTTCTGGACGCTACCTACTGTCCATAAAGTCCTTCGCCGAAGCAGTTTCTGGACTCTGCCTACTGTACATAAAGTCCTTCGCCGAAACACTTTCTGGACACTGCCTACTGTCCATAAAGTCCTTCGCCGAAGCATTTTTTAGACACTGCCAACAGTCCATAGAAACCTTCGCCGAAGCACTTTCTGGACACTGCTCACTGTCCATAAAGTCTTTTGCCGAAGCACTTTCTGGACGCTACCTACTGTCCATAAAGTCCTTCGCCGAAGCAGTTTCTGGACTCTGCCTACTGTCCATAAAGTCCTTCGGCGAAGCAGTTTCTGGACTCTGCCTACTGTCCATAAAGTCCTTCGGCGAAGCACTTTCTGGACACTACCTACCGTCCATAAAGTCCTTCGCCGAAGTACTTTCTGGACACTACCTACTGTCCATAAAGTCCTTCGCCGAAGCACTTTCTGGACACTACCTGCTGTACATAAAGTCCTTCGCCGAAGCACTTTCTGGACACTACCTACTGTCCATAAGGTCCTTCGCCAAAGCACTTTCTGGACACTACCTACCGTCCTTAAAGTCCTTCGCCGAAGTACTTTCTGGACACTACCTACTGTCCATAAAGTCCTTCGCCGAAGCACTTTCTGGACACTACCTGCTGTACATAAAGTCCTTCGCCCAAGCACTTTCAGGACACTACCTACTGTCCATAAGGTCCTTCGCCAAAGCACTTTCTGGACACTACCTACTGTCCATAAAGTCCTTCGGCGAAGCACTTTCTGGACACTACCTACCGTCCATAAAGTCATTCGCCGAAGCACTTTCTGGACACTACCTGCTGTACATAAAGTCCTTCGCCGAAGCACTTTCTGGACACTACCTACTGTCCATAAGGTCCTTCGCCAAAGCACTTTCTGGACACTACCTACTGTCCATAAAGTCCTTCGCCGAAGCACTTTCTGGACACTACCTACTGTACATAAAGTCCTTCGCCGAAGCACATTCTGGACACTGCCTACTGTCCTTCGCCGACGCATTTTCTGGACACTGCCTACTGTCCATAAAGTCCTTCGGCGAAGCACTTCCTGGACACTACCTACCGTCCATAAAGTCCTTCGCCGAAGCAGTTTCTGGACACTGCCTACTGTCCATAAAGTTATTCGCCGAAGCGCCGAAGCCTACTGTACATAAAGTCCTTCGCCGAAGCACTTTCTGGACACTGCCTACTGTCCTTCGCCGAAGCACTTTCTGGACACTGCCAACAGTCCATAGAAACCTTCGCCGAAGCACTTTCTGGACACTGCCTACTGTCCATAAAGTCCTTCGCCGAAGCACTTTCTGGACACTACCTACTGTCCATAAAGTCCTTGGCCGAAGCACTTTCTGGACACTACCTACTGTCCATAAAGTCCTTCGCCGAAGCACTTTCTGGACACTGCCTACTGTCCACAAAGTCCTTCGCCAAAGCACTTTCTGGACACTAGCTACTGTCCATAAAGTCCTTCGCCGAAGCACTTTCTGGACACTACCTACTGTCCATAAAGTCCTTCGCCGAAGCACTTTCTGGACACTACCTACTGTACATAAAGTCCTTCGCCGAAGCACATTCTGGACACTGCCTACTGTCCTTCGCCGACGCCTTTTCTGGACACTGCCTGCTGTCCATAAAGTCCTTCGCCGAAGCACTTTCTGGACACTGCCTACTGTCCACAAAGTCTTTCGCCGAAGCACTTTCTGGACACTGCCTACTGTCCTTCGGCGACGCCTTTTCTGGACACTGCCTGCTGTCCATAAAGTCCTTCGCCGAAGCACTTTCTGGACACTGCCTACTGTCCATAAAGCCCTTCGCCGAAGCAGTTTCTGGACACTGCCTACTGCCCATAAAGTCCTTCGCCGAAGCACTTTCTGGACACTGCCTACTGTCCTTCGCCGAAGCATTTTCTGGATACTGCCTACTGTCCATAAAGTACTTCGCCGAAGCATTTTCTGGATACTGCTTACTGTCCATAAAGTCCTTCGCCGAAGCACTTTCTGGACACTGCCTACTGTCCATAAAGTCCTTCGCCGAAGCATTTTCTGGACACTGCCTACTGTCAATAAAGTCCTTCCCCGAAGCACACTGGACACTGCCTACTGCCCATAAAGTCCTTCGCCGAAGCACTTTCTGGACACTGCCTACTGTCCTTCGCCGAAGCATTTTCTGGATACTGCCTACTGTCCATAAAGTACTTCGCCGAAGCATTTTCTGGATACTGCTTACTGTCCATAAAGTCCTTCGCCGAAGCACTTTCTGGACACTGCCTACTGTCCATAAAGTCCTTCGCCGAAGCATTTTCTGGACACTGCCTACTGTCAATAAAGTCCTTCCCCGAAGCACTTTCTGGACATTGCCTACTGTCCATAAAGTCCTTCGCCGAAGCAGTTTCTGGACACTGCCTACTGTCCATAAAGACCTTCGCCGAAGCACTTTCTGTACACTACCTACTGTCCATAAAGTCCTTCGCCGAAGCACTTTCTGGACACTAGCTACTGTCCATAAAGTCCTTCGCCGAAGCACTTTCTGGACACTACCTACTGTCCATAAAGTCCTTCGCCGAAGCACTTTCTGGACACTACCTACTGTACATAAAGTCCTTCGCCGAAGCACATTCTGGACACTGCCTACTGTCCTTCGCCGACGCCTTTTCTGGACACTGCCTGCTGTCCATAAAGTCCTTCGCCGAAGCACTTTCTGGACACTGCCTACTGTCCACAAAGTCCTTCGCCGAAGCACTTTCTGGACACTGCCTACTGTCCTTCGGCGACGCCTTTTCTGGACACTGCCTGCTGTCCATAAAGTCCTTCGCCGAAGCACTTTCTGGACACTGCCTACTGTCCATAAAGCCCTTCGCCGAAGCAGTTTCTGGACACTGCCTACTGCCCATAAAGTCCTTCGCCGAAGCACTTTCTGGACACTGCCTACTGTCCTTCGCCGAAGCATTTTCTGGATACTGCCTACTGTCCATAAAGTACTTCGCCGAAGCATTTTCTGGATACTGCTTACTGTCCATAAAGTCCTTCGCCGAAGCACTTTCTGGACACTGCCTACTGTCCATAAAGTCCTTCGCCGAAGCATTTTCTGGACACTGCCTACTGTCAATAAAGTCCTTCCCCGAAGCACTTTCTGGACATTGCCTACTGTCCATAAAGTCCTTCGCCGAAGCAGTTTCTGGACACTGCCTACTGTCCATAAAGTCCTTCGCCGAAGCATTTTCTGGACACTGCCTACTGTCCATAAGGTCCTTCGCCGAAGCACTTTCTGGACACTGCCTACTGTCCATAAAGTCCATCGATGAAGCAGTTTCTGGATACTGCCTACTGTCCACAAAGTCCTTCGCCGAAGCACTTTCTGGACACTGCCTACTGTCCATAAAGTCCTTCGCCGAAGCAGTTTCTGGACACTGCCTACTGTCCATAAAGTCCTTCGCCGAAGCACTTTCTGAACACTACCTACTGTCCTTCGCCGAAGCATTTTCTGGATACTGCCTACTGTCCATAAAGTCCTTCGCCGAAGCACTTTCTGGATACTGCCTACAGTCCATAAAGTCCTTCGCCGAAGCACTTTCTGGACACTGCCTAATGTCCAAAAAGTCCTTCGCCGAAGCACTTTCTGGACCCTGCCTACAGTCCATAAAGTCCTTCGCCGAAGCACTTTCTGGACACTACCTACTGTCCATAAAGTCCTTTGCCGAAGCACTTTCTGGACACTGCCTACTGTCCATAAAGTCCTTCGCCGAAGCATTTTCTGGACACAATACAACTACCTAATTTTAGCTGGGTTCTTAAATTCTCTCTTACTCATCTGCATATTGAGCCCAAAGAAACAACGATTTGCAGGAGTTATTCTGCGTTTAATCTCCGTACTGATGAGTGGTACTATGTCTTAGCATAATATGTGAACTCACGTCAGCTTACGATCTATTCAATGCGTCGCATCCATCACCAGCCGTTGGTCTTAAGAATGCATAATACACAAAATGTATCTACAAGTTGAAAAAAAGATCTTACACTGTAATGCATATCGACGAGGGCAGTATGCAGAATCCAATAAGCATGCACCAGAAGAATTACGTACATACTCTTATCTTCCTGAAAAGAAACTTTCCAAATTAAACTGCGTGACAAAAACGCAACACAATTAATTCGGTCGGGGCTAATTTTGTTGGCTCTTATGTAGAAACAATGATAAGGTTCACAAACGACCAATGTCAACGGCACTTTTGTGCAATACCAATGTCGCTCTGCCCCCATGTGAACGATTATGCCATGGATGCTGGCGTTTTAATTAAAAACTACTTTCACTCGGGCGTAAGGCTGATATAAGTATAGAGGTGCCCGAGCGATGTTATTTGTAGGCGTCGTTATCATGGTTGGCATAAATTTGGATACATTCAGGAAATTTAGAAAAGTATTTTCTACGTCGTTCTGTACGTCAGTTGTATCAGAAGAAACGCTACGATTTACGTCGCCGCAAACCATCGCGGTATTACGTGGACGCTCTGGTTTTAATCGAGCACGAAGCAGCGGGTATGGTCGCGGAAGCTAGAACCGTTCTACAAAGGTTCCTATTTGTTGACCAAGGTGTTACCGAATGACCGATACCTTGTAAAAGACATTCCGGGGATGCACATTAATCAACGCAAGTGCTGTTTGGGAAAAATAAAGCCGTTGTGTAAGTTAGCCGATGAAGGCCTTACGCACATACAACACGAAAGTTCAGATAGCTCCGAGGCATTTAGAGTCAATAAAACAAAAACATGAGTACATACCAACGAAGGTAGTGAACGATGAAACTGGCGGATGTTTTCTTTTTCATACATGCTTCTTCCTTGGTCAGCTATTGTGCTATAACATTGGTGAGGTGGTGGGGTAGTATTGTTCGGTTCCAAGAAGTCAGATGTCAGACAGATGTCAACAACAAGCGGTGTTCCCAAGCGGTCCGCCACCTGTACTATCCGCGCCCGCTGCATTTGATTTCGTTTTGCGGAACCGATTTTTTCAGCATCGTCTGATCGTTGACAAATTGTTGTATTTAAACGTCACACACCAGCCTCCGTTCAGATCCATTAAACACCTGCTTTGACACATCGCCCCTGTTGTGTACTTTGGGTGGATCTGGGCCTCATCCTTCTCCAGCCCTCTCGATATTTAACTAGCTGCATCCAGTTTCACAAGAATATTCGGTCAAGGTCGTTGTTATAATTCCAGGCTAAAGCATTGGTTCCCTTCCGTTCTACATGACCTAGCCATTGCAATCATTGGATCTTCACTCCTCATTGGATCTTCACTCCAACTCGATGTCGCTGACAGTTCGTCGTTATATCTCCTCCTGAACTCACCATCTCACCAGACGGGACCGAAAATCACCCGAAGAATTTTCCTCCCAAAGCAACTAGGAGCAACTATACCCGCCTCTGAGAAAATACATGCCTCTGCGCAATATATGACGCGGACGATCAAAGTCTTTGGTTGTCGACTGAGGGCCTGGTTTAGCCAAAGAAACAGCTATTGGCAATAACTATGTATTCCTTGTTTGATTTCAGCGCTGGTGTCGTTTTCTGAATTGATAACCTAGGTAGACAAGGTTAAGTATATCAATCTATCGTCTATCGTCCTAGACGTCGGTTTTGGGTGCCCTTTCTCGTTCACTTGATCTTGTCCACATGTCATTTTCATCCATCCACGCTGATGCGCACTCGTTGAAACCAAGAACGGGAACCAAATTGTGTACTAAGATCGTACCACTAGTGTTCACACTGCACTACAGACGGTAAGATCAAGGGAAAAAAGTTGACCGGTCCATAAGACCGTCGTACAGAGCGCTCACACTTGTACGACCTAATACAAATTAGTATTTTCGACGCAGTAGTTTGACCGAATTAAGCTACGCTGCAGTAAAATGTGAACACTGCTGTTGTCATTCCGCTACGCTCTTCCGATAATGTCAATATTGTGCATGCAAGTAGTTGGACGTACTTCTGAAAGATTGTGCCTTCGATGGTAGCGTGCGAGTTTTTTCGACATCAAATGTCTGGGCTAGGTCTTGATAGAGCAGCGTGCATTCTCCATCGCCATCCTATGCAAACGAACGCGTTTGGCACAGATGCCACAACTTGGCATTGCATATTTCGTCTGTTTAGATGGTGTCATAATAATAATATAATCATATGGGTGGCGCTACAACCGGCAGCTTCTCAGCAACCACTCGTGTGGTGCGTGCAATTATTTGTTCTTCGATTGTTTTGCCTGGCAGTGTTGGACTCTCTAAGAGCTTCAGGGAGACTCGATCAGAAAAGTTATTGTAGTTTTCCCACGTCAAACTGTTTTAGTCTTGCTCTACTCCGTTGTACTATCGATATACGAATTTTGACCTTGGCTACAAAAAGGTTATGATCCGAAATGTCCTTGTTTCGTTGTCCAAGTCGTCAGCAGTAAAATCATCCGCATCCGACATCCTGGTTGAAGGGCGTTGGGGTCGACGCACATGCTCACAACGACACCAGATGGAGTCATACTCAACCGGAAAATCGATGAAAAGGTGATGGCTATCTCTTGCTAATTGGTTTTTTTTTTTAAATTTGCCGCAGTGTAAATATTTGGTCGATGGTGGATTTTCCTGGCCTAAAGCGTTCACACAGCAATCCAGTTTCAAATCGATAGATACTTGCCATATTTTAATCGACTTTAAAGCCACGATTGCATTAATTACAAGGGGTTAGTAGAATCGACGGCCGAATTCGGGATCCAGAAAAAATTGATTCTGTTGTGTCGCACCACGCTAACATGCGCGAAGCAACGTGCAATTCAGTTCAGGGACCTCTGAGCCGTTTGAAATCTGCACCGGATTGTGGCAGGCATTGTGTGTGATTTCTTCAATCTAGCACAGTCCAGCTGTTGGTATACGCAGATGACATCGACATCGTCGCGCGATCCCAACTCTCCATAGTTTTAAGGCAATTGAAGAACAGGCGAAAAGAGCTGACCTTAAGGTAAACGGGGATAAGACGAAATTTATGGTATCGAGCAGGAAACGATCAGCCCTACACCATATAACCAAAACATCACAATCGACAGCTACAATTTGAAAGTAGTAAAGGAGTTTATCGATTGTGGTGGTCCGTGGTGCTGTGGATTACTGCGTCGATCGCAACGCACTTGAAGCTCTACGTCGAACCTACGACGCCTGGACGCCTGGACGCCTGGACGCCTGGATCCCTGGTCTGAGCGACAAAAACAAAATTTTCCACGGCCTCACATTTTTCGAGTCACTGACATTCATTAAAGAATATTTCCTGTCTGGAAAAAAGCTCCTCAAACTTGGCCGTTTGGATTCGACATAAAACTGTAGGTCCCTTCCACTCGTGAGAGAACAATAGCTCGCACAATACGAATGTTTGGTGAGGAGCTAGGCCCTGGCCCTCTATGGGCTGTAACGCCACGCATATTATATTATTATTATAAAGGAGTTTGTCTACTTCGGGACAAACGTAAATTCCACGAATGACATCTAAGTGGAGACCCGACGTAGACCCTTGGAAACCGATGCTACTTCGGTTTGTCAAAAGAACTGGGCTTGAAACTCCTGACTGATGAACCAAAATCATGCTCTACAAAACACTTATTTTGCAAACCCCGCTTTATGGATCTGAAAGCTGGACGGTTAGCAAAATTGCAGAGGCGATTTATGGCGGTTTCGAAAGAAAAAATCTGCGTAGGATATATGGTCCCGTCTGTGAGGAAGGCTAAGGGACGAGAAAACATAACGACGGGCTCTACGAGCTGTAACAGGATGTGGATGTAGTCCGGATAGAAAAAATGCGGAGCTGCACTGGCGTGTTCGTATCGAGGAGCGCTTGGTCACCAATGCTCCATCTAAGGTTCTTCGAATCCGAGCCGCCTGGTTCGAGAAGAAGAGGAAGACCACATCTCCGGGATAGAGAACAAGCCACCGCAGATGTAAGACACCTTGGTCTTGATGACTGGAAGCAGCGTGCCCACAATAGTCCCCGACGGAAGGGAGCAATTGCTCAGGCTCGGACCCTCCATGGGCCCGATAAGCATCAGATAAACATCGCATAACTAAATAGAGACTAGTGATAAGCTTTTTTAAATAAATAAAATCAATCCAAATACATTTCTAAAGTAAAACAAAACTTCATTTTATATTCACATAATGGACAAGACTAAAGATAATCTTCCTGATCACCTTCAAAGTTAACATTTTTCTTAAAAAAAATTAAATCAACTGCACAACGGAAACACTGCTTTCCAACAATCTAATCGCAGGTCCAAGATGCTCCTTCAGGTAGGTTTCAAACTCCTGGCACTTCGCCCTAAGATGTCAAAAAAGAAACAAATTTCATTCATCCATAAGAAAACTCTCTCTCTCAGACAAGCGCCCTTACCGTGTATTGAGATCAAACGAACTGCCCCAAAGAATGATGCCATTTGCTCCAAGGCTCTTGGCTTCCTTCAAGACATTGTATGTTTCTTTGCCATCAATGTACTTGTGTGAGTCCGTGTACAAATATCTGTGATACACGAACACTTTGGGTTTACTCTTACCAGTGGTTAAATTTGCAACTCGAAGGGCTTCTGTCACTCGGCCCCTCACCATTGGCACGCGGTTCTTTTCGGGCAGACGCTCTTGCAAGTACACCGACGGATAGATGACATCGGAAAACTGAAACATCCATTGGATCCTTAACTTCGTTTTATGGTGCCACACAACAAATGCTTACCACAAACACTCACATATTATTTTCGTCTTTGACTCCGGCTGCGCATTGGTCTGGATGATCATTGTAGCCATTAAAGCAGTACGGGAAGGCGTAGTAGCCCCACTGTGCGTTTGGACGTAGTTTTTTAACATATTTCAAGGTCTCCAGCATGAATTCCTTGCCACCAAGTTCGAAGTTACGTTTTGCTTCTTTTTCCACCAGTCTTTTGGACCACTTTGGGTGGGCTTTTTGTTCAATTTGCATTGACAACGTCTTGTATGGCTTGAGTGTGCCAAAGTTTTGCCTGAAAATAGGTCGCCACGATTCGAAATCGAGAATTGCAAGGCCAGAGTAATCTGGATCTGGGACCAGTTCTTGGATTTGTTCGTTAAGGATGGTTAAGTGCTCCGAGAGGTTTCCCATTTGCGGAACACCGTGGTTTCGGTAGAAGTACTCCTTGGACGTGGTATTCTGCAGGATTGCTGGGAATTCACCAGGATCGTAGAGGATCGATATCTGATCGCCTCGAAAGGAATCATTCTGATTTTGAAGGATTCCATACAGCTGAGGGATCACATCAAAGGAGATCTTGTGATTCTTGCACATGAATGTTGGAATGTTCCAATAGATTTTGAAATCATTGCTGCGAGAATAGAACGGATTAAGGTAAGGCAGAATATGCAAAAATGTAGGTATCTTACCTCTCAGAAGAACACACCCAAGCAAGGGCTAACATGATGAACTTACAAAACAGTGGACTGCAACTCATCGTGATCTGGAATCAAGAAGACGAATTCTATAAAATTGTGACTGAGCTCATAAGAAGTTACCACATAATTTATATTAAGTAAATTAAATGACCTCTGATTGGCAGCAAATGATTCACAGCTTAATTCAGGCAAGTCCAGGTAGACGGCACTTAGTCAACGGAGCTGGATAGCAAAGCAGAAGCTGCTCAAGGATCAATGATGGTGCCATGGCTATATACCATCTTCACCACAGACCTACCGCCTCTAGCCGATGCAGTGAAGTGTTGTCTATTGTAAGACGACTCACTGATATATGCCACATTATTTTCTGCACGAATCGTAGAGTGGAGAGTGGAAAACCAAGACGAAAAAAAAACAACTATTACACCAAATGGGCTGTCTTAATAAATGCGGAGAAATCGGTTCTCATGTGCTTCAGAAGACCATCTAGAGTTAGATGCAGAGCACTTAGAAAATGACGAAGCATCAAGACTGTGCTTTCCAAAGGCCAGTTTTGGATTTCACCTCTTTTCAAAAATGGACTAAGTCAGAAAATGAAGTTTGTATGCTCTAAGCAACTCATTCGGCTAATCATAGAGTATGGGTTCCCTGTATGGCGTTCCATATTCAAGACCATCATGGAAAAGTTTTCGATGTTTGAAAGCAGTACCCCTGCAGCAGGAAAGTTCGCTTCGTTTCCCTACAACAGCACTTTCTGACACTGTTCCAGAGGCACCTATAGGATATCCACAACCACCCAAACAAGATTATCAGGGACCTGATACAGTGAACACTGAATATACTTCAATATCCTACTCTGGGCCACAATTCCTCAACGCTTTGAATCTGATAAACGGACAGACATTCCCAAGGACATCAACTAACGGGCTGAAGCATTTCTATCAAAGAAGTGATATCAGTTACTGTCGCGGTAAATAGGCCGCCACATCACGACAACATCCCGAGGGGTTCGCCAAGAACACACGAAACTAAACACACGAAACTAAACACACCGATGTAAATAAGAAAATTAAAAAAAGTATTCAGAGCGTCCTTAACCTTATAAGCATTGTACATCACTAATATCCCCTATTGTTGACACCTATTTGGCTAGCTTAAGCGTTTAGCATGTAAGACTAATTGTACCAAATTGAATCGATGAAAGGCGACATGGCAAGGACGCAATAACTCAGCCAGGCAGCATTGTCGATGAAATGGTCGGTGATTGAAGTCTTTGAGGCGCTTGCCAGATCGACAAGAAAGGAGAGTCTATTGAATACGTCAACTGCCGAAGCACACACCGACCATTCGTCAAAAAATGAACCCTAATCAAAGACGGACCACATCACTAGATGGAAGAACGTCATGCTAAGAGAAAGACAGATTGTGGCTATTAAAGGTTGTCCCTTTAATCCTATGTTGATATATTGGAATTTTATGTATACATATATATATTATCTAATAGTAATATGGATGGCGCAACAGATCGCAGAGGGCCAAGGCCTAGCTTCTCAGCACACACTCGAGTTGTGAGTGCTATTGTTCTTTCACGAGTGGTAGAAACCTACAGTTTTACACCGACTCCGAACGGCCAAGTTTGAGAAGCTTTTTCTAGACAGGAAACACTTTTGGAGCATTGTTAGTGAATTGAAAGAGGTGGGGCCGTAAAATTATTTGTGTCGCACAGACCAGGAATCGAACCTACGACGTCGAGGTTGGGTTCGATTGCCTATTGTTAATTGTGCTGTCAAGATCGGAATTCAATGTACATAACATACGCTGCCGTTCAGTTCCGGTCGTTATTCTTGAAATAAATATGGGAAGCTGAGGGTGATGTCGTCAGCGACGGAGTGAATTGGATGAGATTTTGCAGACAGAATATTTATAAATTGAGAAAGAGTGTCGGAAACATAACACAGCCTTGGGGATACCAGTATTTCTTAAGTGTATATCATAATTGAACCCATCCAGTACGGTTCCAAAGCTAGTTTCTAATTCATAGAAGATGTGATTCATCGATACCATGGGCATGCATATTCGACAAAAGAGTTACCTAATAAATCAACTACATACAAGTAGAGAAATTAATACCACTCTTGGTAACGCTTCCTCGAAAAGCTTTACCAAAAACAGTGCACCTCAAAGAGGAGAACTATGCTCTCTTCTTTGGAAGTCATCAGTAAACAAACAGCTACTAATACTGGAAAAGGTTAGTTGCAAAAGGATTGCCTATGCGGATAATGTCGTTATCTTTCATTTGAAAAGTGTAAGATTAAAAGCCAATGTTTTAACGAGCAGTATATAGAAGAATTTGCACAATCAGGATATGTGCTGTGAGAAGTGATATTTGTCGCTATGAGAGATGAACTTCAGTCTAACTTCATACAAAATTACGAATCAAATAGATGCATTCATCCGTTTTTTTTAATTAGTTTTCATTTAAGCGATGGCTTTTCTGTGAAAAGTAATATATTTTTTAGATTTTCTTTTTGAAATATCCGAGATTTTCACTTAAATTTTTCAAATAAGCGGGTTCAACTGCATGAGCAATCAAGCCATCAGGCACAAATGGTGTCTTCAAACACTGCACTGGCTTCTCACTGCTGTGATTGGACCCATCGTCCTGTACTGCGTAGCAGTATAGTGGTTCACACTCAAAGTCGGCACATATCTCAACGTTCTAAGAAAGGTACCAAGACAACTTCCACCGCAATCCGATTAGAGGAATACTCTCAATGGCGTGACTGTAAATTCGGACATTCTAAAATCCTAAAGCAACTACTCTATACTAACGTTGAGTACACATCATCAAAATTATCTCATAGTTTCAGAAAGAGACCTGGGGTACAACGCCAATACACCCCTTCGTAACGTCATACATTTCTACGGAGATCGATCAAAAACGAACGACGGAATAGGAAGTTTGTGTTATCCCTAAACATGTCGATCTTAAAAAATCAATTCATTTCCCTAATCACTGCAGAGTTTTGCAGCGGACATAATGGAGATCAGAGAAGCCCTGTCCTGGCTGAGGTTGAACATATGTCCTTAGTGGGATCAGAAGGTATGTAAAGAGTTGATAAGCTGCAAAGAACCTATAAATGTAAAGACAGCAGTAAGCCACTTCAAACTAACATAACCATGCACTCAAAATATTTCATGATGGTTGATCCCAGAAAAACAAAGGAGACTCTAAGTCTAACCTGACTTCAGAATACTTTGCGGAGCACCTATTGGCCACCAAAAAATAGGCACAGACGGTAGACACTGTGGACAACCAAAGTAGACCATGTTCCACCTATAGCCAAGTGTCCAAATCTGCGCAAAGCAAATATAAAATAGCTAACAAAATCATATTAACAGGAACAGATTATCAAAGGGCAGTGGGACTGTAAAATCATCCGCTTCCGAGGCTTGTTCTTGCTTCGTAACTATACATTTTTTGTGTGGCCGGGCAAATACCCCGACGGCACAACCCCCAACCTGGAGGGCCAGTTCCTTTTTTGTAACCCGTTGGACAAGAGGTCGCAATTAAAAGTTTGGCAAGTTGAGCTCGGGTGAACCACAACCAGTACCCGCTGGCTACCACTTGGAGGTAAAATAGCCACAATTGGTGTGTAGAAAAAGTTACAACACTGGGCATCTCCAAGTGCCTACCCGATTTCCACAGCATCCAGCCATCGGGCTGTTCAGCGACATCGACTTAGCCAGAAGAGTGAAGATCCAATGATTGAGTTGGCTAAGTCATGTAGAGCGGATGGAAACCAATGCTTCGGCCCCTAAAGTCTTCGAGCCCACCCCCGAGGGACGGCGCAGTAGAAAAAGACCGCGACTCAGGTGGCGCACGCAAGTGCACCTCAACCAACTATATCTGCGAAACTGGAGATCGGGCTGTCTGGAAAGGCCAAGGTCCACCCCGGACTGTAGCGCCAGCCTAAGTAAGTAAGTAATTTTCAATTCAATTCACAACAGATATCCATAACAACGCTTAAAAACACAAAATGTAGAGGCGTTACTCGAGCCATTTGTCTTTTGAAAAGCTTTAGCCAGCAGTTTCTTAGGAAATCATCTCCCGCTTCTAGTTTCAAAGAATTTTCGAATTTCAAGTAACCTCCTAGTCCTTACCAGCAGTTGGCGTCAATCAATCGTACTCGATTTTCTCCTCGTACAAGAAATTTCAAAAATAATGGAAACGGAAATGGAGCTTTGGGCGAACTGAAAATCACACTTACTCGCTGTAAAGATTTGTTCAAAGTTTTGATTATCGAATGCTATTGCACTAAAGTAAATCAAATGAAAAAAAAATGCAGCAGAGTGTGGTATATATGGGAAAAAATATCTGACGTTATTTATACATATGCATGTATCATTCCTCTTAAGCTGTATCATTGAACAAAAAACCCATTAGGTGGCCGTATTATTAGCTGTCGTTTGTTGTATACAGATAATAATTCCAAATATGTATCTGAGTTCGTAGTCATCTGAATGAGTGGACATATTCATATTCCACTAGCAGTTTAACAAACTTGTTTGAATTTTACGAAGTTTGAGGCACATATGGTTTTCAGGAGTTCGACAAGCCTCTTAATAATCCTTATCTGATTCTTATATGCCACATCACTGAATGGGTCAAAAAAGTCAGATCCCTAAACGAAGTAAAGAGCAAACGAAATAACTTGTTAACGACTTATTGAGAATTTTTTCAAAAATAATGGCAACATCCGCTTAACCTTCGCATTTTCTTAGCGACCGCAGCGTGTAGTTAATATAATTTAGTACGACATTAAGTGCACTCCAATAGGTGAAACAAACTGAAATACACGAAAATTATATTTTTGTGAACAACACAAAACACTTATTTAAAGTTAACGATTGGAGCGTTTCACAAATGTCACCCCCGAAAACGACCATCAGTTCTGACAGTAACTCTCCCACAGAAACTAGGCATTAACCAACAGACGTATGAATTAATATCACTTACTTGTGTCAGAAGCAAATTGAATCACTTGTTGTTAAATCAAGAACTAATCGTGTCTCAAAGTCAATGCACTACGCCCCTCCAATTGTAAAGCTGAATCAGAGATGACTGACTGACTTCAAATTGGACAGCCACAAACGACACAAAATGACACAGAAAAAAAAAGTTATTGCAAGCAATCTCAAAGAATCGGAACAACATAGAGAACACAATTTTTGAACCAGTATCGCGTCACAATCCAGTTCGTGCAGATACAACAAATTTGATCGATCTATTTAACCCACGGGACGGTAGAGGAGCGTTATTGCTCTTGTGACGATGGTTTTCATTCTGAGGTAGTATTTAATTCCATTTAATTTATATGTACCTAATTAATTATGCAATTGTTTGAGTAATGTATGTGGGTGGCCTTGACGTTGTCATTTACGGGCTGCGAGGGTTAAGTGAAAGGTTTTTTTTCAAAACAAAGGAAGTGTCATGTTACAGAGTTTGTACCATCTGATCAAACATTGTGCATGTTACTGGCAGAAGTTGTAATGGAAATGTTCTGATCGTATGGCTAGCTAACGGTTAGGCTGTTTCAGAGTGCCTGTGAGTCATATATGTTCCAAAGGTTGGTCTTGAATTGGAATAAGCAGTAAATTTGGACTTCCTCTTAACAATCGAGCTCGATACAAATGTAATGGTCTTAAGTAAGCAAATAGCCATATATTACATAATATATATGCACAAGCAAGAGTCATAAACAGCAAGTCACAAAGAAGCACCATAAACATTTCTGTTTGTCACAGCTGTGTAACATGAACTCCATTTTCAGCATAATTTCTGCGGAACACCTTTATCTGGGTTACTTAATTTCCCACTTTTTGGCTTGTCTGCTTTGTCGGACACTTCTAGTTCTTTGGTATGCCGTCATTGTCATCTTGTTTACTGTCCAAGGTTAGCATAGGTTAGTAACAGCTGTTTAAGTGCCATTGTCAGCCCATTAAAATTTCTTCTAGTCATCACATTCAGTTTTTCGATGTTTTTTGCTTAGTCGGCATAGATTTTTAAGAAATATATTCATAAGTGCGTGAAGTTCGAGGCATAAAGTGATCTGCGGAAGCATCGGTTTTACTGTCAGAAGTTATTGTGCAGAAATAAAGTACTATTCCTTCCCTTAAGAAATACACTCTAGTTTGACAACTAGTACTGACAGACACGTGGAAAGCTTTAAAGAGGACGAGGAAAAACTACGACGAGGTGGTTGGACCAATTTCGAAAACTGTCATGGTTACGCCTGTGTATAAATCTTAGAGTGGAGTGGATAGCGAAGGTTCAAGTGGCATTGAGATCTCTAGTAGGTGCTTTACCCCCTTCGACTCCTTTGGTGGATCGAGCTGATCAGAAAATAATAATGAGGGTGAAGTAAGAGTTCCGACTTCACAAGAAGGAAATCAATGAATGAAATTGGTTTTGATATAAAAATAGTTATATTTGGCTCAAGGAATGGTTACTTAAAAAACTTATTTGAATCTTAAACAAATTTCAATACCTCGCTTGGAAGCAAAATCTCGCTGTTAAAGTGGAGAAGCCTGTTTAACTGCACAAAATACTGATTGATTACGTGTGGGTTGAAAATGCAAACAGATAGAAACACCAATGTACCTAGGGCTAAATTTCATGTTCTACTCAAAAACATCCCTTAATTGCAGGCTGTCTCTTAACGAGATGGCCGAGCATTTTAACATTCACCTCATGTGGGTGCCGGGACACTGTGACATACCAGGAAACTGCAAAGCCGACGAACTCGCTAGGTGTGGTACAACCTCATCCCTATCGACAGAAGGGGTACCACCTTCCATGCCGATCGCTACAGCCTATCATCTTTTAAAGATTCATACAATTAAAACCACCAATGACAAATGGCTAGAAGGCACCACCTGCCTTAAAACAAAAGAAATCTGGCCATCACTTAACCTAAAACGGTCACTCAGTCTACTTGGACTCAGCAAGCCCTCAGTAAGGACGCTTATAGGAGTCATAACCGGGCACTGTGTAATTGGCACTCATGCTCGCAGGATGGGTGCTCCATATAATGATTTTTGCAGAAGCTGCATGGATGAAGAGGAGGAAGAGAACACTCATCACCTTCTCTGCTCCTGCAGTGTTCTTGCCAGTCGTAGGTTCCTGTACCTAGGAGCCTACTACTTCAGCGGCCGTAACGAGCTAAAAAGTGCCAGCATTGGCCAACTAAATCGGTTCATCAGCAGCACCAACTGGTTCCAGCGTTAGGAGAAGTCAATCCGCGTGGTATCACAATGGGCCTACTCTGGCCTAAGTGTGACTGCTCTGCAGCAGTCAGCCACTACAACCTAACCTAACCTAACCTATTGCTAAATTAACACATTGAAACGGAAGTGGCTAAAATGAGTCTGGCTGTAAACAAAGGAAAAACTAAGTATAGGCTGTCATGAACAAAGCATGTACAGCGTCGACAATACCATAGGCAGATATAACTTTGAGGTATGAAGGATTGTGTCTATCTTGGCTCCACAGTAAACAGTATTAGCAACATCAGTACCGAGATCAAACGTAGAATAACTCTAGCCAAACACTGTTTCTATAATTGGGTAACAAAGCCTTCTCCCGAGCTCTCGAACCTCTCGAACCTGCATAAAGCCTATCATCCCCTATCATCCCCGTTTAGTGCTCTAGCAGTAGCATGTTCAATATAGCAAATAAAGAGGTTCTTGTTATTTTAAAAGGAAAAATTCAGCGACAGATCTTTGTGCCTGTTTGCGTTGATATCATTTGGAGAAGAAGGTTCAAAAACGTAGTGTTTGGGATGACCGAAGCCTAAGATGCCAAGGTCAACACAGCAAAGGACGTTTACCCACATGGTGGCATACACAAGTCGAGGAGGCCTCAGTGGCTGGCGAGTAATAGTGTTGGATGGGAAGGCAACACCCCTCGGACTGTAGAGCCTTATGAAGAAGAGCGACGCTCAACGTGTCTGAATATGTGTGTAGATGCAGCATGAGTTACATGTGTACTGTAAGTTAATATCCTACCTTAAATATCAACAAAGTTGAAAATGTTGCGAAAATAGCCAGCAGAATAAAAAAAACCGTCAATTCATGTTCACTTCAAAAGCCTTTGCAACCGAAGAAAATACAACGCAGCCCGTAGAGGGGTAACGCCTAGCTTCTCAGCAACCACTTGTGTTGTGTGTTTTTCTCTCACTAGTGGAAGGAACATACAGTATTATGCCGATTTTGAACGGCCAAGTTTGAGAAGCATTTTCTAGATAGGAATATTCTTGGAGGATTGTCAATGACTCGAAAGAATTGGGTTCGTTTAACTTGGCGACTGTGTCATATCTCGGAGAGTTAATTAAACTTGAGTCATTTAAAATTGGACCGACAGCTTGAAGAAAAATGGAGACATTTTAATGATGTTCTATTCTATACATAATGCAACTTCAAAGCTAGCTCACAATTAATTTTAGGCATCATATATCTGCTTTAATACATATTTTTAATTTCGTTCTTATATTTTACCATGTATTGACTTGTTCTTCGATCCCATGAAAAGCACTTGCACTGTTTGAATGGAACATACTTTATTATGCACAATTCTACAAGATCCACATCTTCACAGACATTATATATCTTCTAACACAATATCGTAAGCATCGAAAGAAAGTGGTCTTAAAGTATGCTTAAAGTGCGCACAAAGAGGATAGCGAACCACAAAAAATAAATCTTCACCCTTTTTCTTGAACTTACCTTAAGAAAATATCGATATCCCTGTGTCAAAAAGATTTGCTTTTTTCAACCGAACTATCCACTATCGTCCACTGCCTGAACTTGACAGAATATCTAGATATTTTCTCCTACAGTAACGTCGATTTTAAACACACAAAAGTCACTAACTTTAAAAGAACAATCCACTGACCGATGTAATCCGCACGAGGGAAGAACGACAATCTCACGCGACAAGCGTGAAAGAAAGCTTAAAGAACATTAACGGAATTACATATGTAGGTTGAGTTTGTTTTATCAGCTTTAGCGCAACTATATCAACTGATGGTCTCGAAACTGGAAAAGTCGTACACGATGTAAAGCCGTACTTCGTCTCTGCCTCTGGCGTTTCGCACACTTACGTGTGTGATTTATTTTAAACATGAAAAATCAAATGTTTAAATGTTTATGAAATGTTAAACGTTCAAGTGAAGCAAAATGCCTTGAAAGAGCAGCTGGCCCATTTCATTGAGCTGTGGTTGGCGTAATTCAATGAATGTGTAAACAGAGGATTGCAAATATAAAGAATGAAATAGCTATTCAGTATCGGAGTGATAAGAAGGAAAAATATGTATATCCAATGTGGTTGCGAATTCGAAATATGTACGAATGTATGAATCATGTTATCACAAATGTGTACACAGGAGGGACAACAATAATTGAAAAAACATTTAAACGTTTCCTTTGAATGGGGTAACACTACGATGATTTTGCCAGAATCATTAACGGGTAGTTACAGGTTTGCTGTCGTTACCATGGGAGCTTAATTTCAGTAGCTCGAGAGGTGAATGTACTACGTTTCCTCCCAAACCTAATGTTGTTGATTCATTCGCAATTTAGAGAGGAAATTCTGAATTAGTTACGTAAATTAGAGAGATTTGAGTGCTTAGCTTTTGTGGTTTGCTGTTGTCGTTGAATGTGTATATCCGAAACAGAAGATATGTTGGATAAAGTACTGCAGATAGGGGGATTACTTAATTGGATCTAAGTTGTGCAATTTAAGTAGGGAATCAACTTACCTGTTCTTCCTCTTCTTCTTTGGCTGGTGCTACAGTCCGGAGTGGACGTGGCCCTTAGCCAACATGCCTCTCCATACAGCCCTGTCTTGTGTTAGTTTCTTCCAGCCACAAACGTTTAACTGATTGAAGTCCCTTGCAGTTGCTTGCACCGGAGACGTGATCTTTCTTTATCGCGTTGTTTGAATCGAAAACTTGCAGTAGTATTTGTGCAAACTCGCTGTATGTGGCCTAGCTATCTGAGACGAGTAACTCGAACTTGTTTGACCAAATCGATGCCCGTACAGTTTGTTGTTCAGTATCCTCCTCCAAATACATCAGCACATACTGGACCTAAGATAATTGGAAGGACTTCCCTTTCGAAGCGACCAAGAATATCCTCGTCCGCTTCAGTTAGTGTCCACGCTTCTGCGCCATAGATGGAGTTCCATGCCCAAAAACACAGTGATTGCCCAGAGTTATCCTCCGTTTTATCTCCACGGTGATGTCGTTACTTGTGTTAGCATAGCAGCCTTGGTAGACACAGTCTTTCACTACTTCGAAGTCTATAGTGATATTTTGTCCAAAACGTCGGTGTTGGTGGACCTTTCTGGTAGGCAGAATAGACTTTGTCTAACCCACATTGGCCGCAAGACCCATCTTATACGCTTCTCTCTCTATGCTCACAAACTCGACACTGACAGCCCGTTGTGTTCTTTTGACGATGTCAATGTCGTCGACATGCCTCTGACGTAGACGAGTTATGCAGGATATTCTCGATAATAATGTTAAAGAAATAGCATGACAGTGGCTGTCCTTTCGGCTGTCTTAGAACTTGTTTCCAGTTTGCTTGTTCTTTGATGGAAATATGCCTTATTCACAAAAAAAGCGATTCTACCTTTATATCCCTGCTTACCGTCGCCTACAAGATCCCATCCAGCAACTCTTTATCGACTTTAAAGCCGTATACAACAGCATTTATCGCAAGGAACTATTCGAAGCGATGGCTAAATCCGGTAAAAGACATACGCGATGCAAGTGAAGTTAGATTCGAGGACCTCTGAGTCGTTTGAAACCTGCACCCGATTTTGACAAACGACAAATGCGCTGTCGTGTAATTTCTTCAACTTGGTACAAGAGAAGATAGTGCGGCGGGCAAAAATAATCACGGAGAACACTATCTTATACAAGTCAGTCCAGCTGTTGTCGCGCGGTTCCAAAGCGCCGCAGTAGAAGCTTCGATGCCAATTGAAGGACAGGCGAAACGAGCTGACCTTAAGGTCAATTGGGATAAGACGAAATATATGCTGGCGATCGAGGGACTAACTGCCGCACACTATCTAGGCCAAAACATCACAATCATCAGCTACAATTTCGAGGTAATAAAGAAGTTTATCCACCTCGGGGCAAAATGAATGACATTTTAATGGAGACAGTATCGCTCTTGGCAACCGATGCTACATCGGTTTGCCAAAACAACTGGGCTTCAAAAAAATCATGAAATCATGCTCTACACTCCTCTTATTTTGCCAGTCCTACTTTATGGATCTGAAAGCTGGACAAAATGCAAAACTGCAGAGTCCATTCTTAGCGGCTTCGAAAGAAAAAATGTACGTCGGATATATGGTTCCGTCTGCGAAGACCAAACCGGGAAGTTTAGCAGCTATAGCAGGATGTGGATGTAGTCCGGCAAGAAATCGACTACACCTGCCTTGGCCACATCGAGCGCATGGACATCAATGCTCCGACCAAGAGGGTCTTCGAATCCGAGCCTCCTGGTTCGAGAAGGAGAGGAAGACTGGTACCGGTACAGAGAGCAAGTCATCGCGGATGTAAAACAGCTTGGTACCAACTGTGCCCAGGACAGTCACCGATGGGAGGCAGCAATTGCTCAGGCTCGGACCATGCATGCGTCGCCGGCGTGATAAGTTTGAATATATAATATCATAGCAGAATTCAGCTCTTATCTCGGTTGATGAAGACGATGATTACCAACACCATCTCAAAGGCCGTCAATATTGATGTCAGGAAGGAGGAACATCAAGGATAATCACATTGGATCCGGAGTGGGTGCCGCTCCACTTGATGGTGGGGATGTGACTATACGGGTAGTGCAGCTGCCGCTCTAGTAGAAAAGAAAGAAAGAGAAATCAGATGACGATATGAGTCTGCTCGACTAAAAAATCATTCCTATGCCGTCTGTGGCGTTAAATTATGTATTTTGCATTCTAGGTTTTAATGTACAAATATAGACGAAACGAGTCTTATGGCCGTTCTCCCACTACAGCTCTTGGGATGTTGATGCTAGATCTGTCTATTTGTCATTTAATTATTTATTGCCTGTGCCAAATCTTGTAACACTATTTATTACCACCCAAATTGGCTAGCTATAGAAAATAAGGCAACAAAAAGTTCATCGACCTTATTATGCGAAACTGGAGAGAGCTGTATGTAGATATGCCGGCTGAAATTCGGCAACTTGTTAGTTGTCCACTCATCACCAGCCCGAAGAATCTTTGATTCCAAATCAAGAGTGAACTCTTCATTGACATCGCCGCGTTCGATTTAATGTATTCTTGCATTAAAACAGTGAATGGGGCATCCAAACGCTTTCCTTCTTAGACATTCTTCGTTTCTTCTTTCTTTACCGCACATTTGCTGGCTGAACTCGTGAGATTATGAAACCCTTTCGCAGACTAGTGATTAGGTGAACGCTCCTTCTGACGGACTAAGCCGCGCCACGATCAGCAGCCTACTCACAAGTTTACAAGACACAACCAAGGTCAAAAATGAACACTAAATAACAGAAAAAATGATTTTCATAATTGTATAAGACTGTAATCAATTCTGTACGGATGTGAAAGCCCTGATGAAAAAAAAAAAAAAAACGAAAACAACAAAACAGATTACTCCGACATAAAAATAAAATTTGGCTCAAAATAAATTCAGCAGTAAACAACACGAGGAGATGAGAGAATGCAGCAACTAAAGTCTACACATGTAATCGCCAGAGTTATGCATGAGCCCCGATCTCAGTCACGTGATTAACTACATAACTCGTCTCGAGTATGTTGTCAAAACGGGAACGATAAAGACGCCAATCGGAGTGAATGCTTGTCATTTTGTACGACAGAATGATATCGTGGTCTCCCCAACTGTGTGCAGTAGAGACAAAGAACAATAATCGTGCCCAAGTGAGAATTTCAATTAGAATGATATAACTTATTAATCTTGCGCACACAATTTGATTCCGCCAAACAGCTGTTTGGTGCTGCTTTTGTTATTTCATGTGTGACCTTGGAAAGCTATCGCGTCAATAAAATGTGTTTGATGTTGTCCTACAGTATGTAACATCAATTGTTGTGTTTCCCGTTCCGTACACCAGGTTGATATAAGAGGTATTCAGCTTGCACCTTTGATGTGATCGGCCTTTGGTATTCTTTTTTTTAGAGACGATCAGATATGTGAGCTTTGCATTTGAAATTAATGGGGGTTATATTTGCAAATGTGTTCATTATACTATGACCGTGTAGGGGTCGACCCATCCACAACGCCACTGGCCACCACTATTATGAATCTGTACCTAAAGATAATTAGTGGAATTACATAGGTGAAGGACTTTCAATCCAGTGAAGATCACATTCAAGGAATGGATGGCGATATTATTGGACTATTGTCCTTCGATAGCAACCACTTACGTTCTGCTTGCTATTGTCACTTTCCGAATGCGACCTAAAGTTGTAATACTTGAGCATTGTCAGTTACTAGAAAGAGAAAGAGCCGTTGATTATGAACGTCGCTTGTAGGAGTCAACGCATCAAACCACTTCGTTACGGTAGCGTCCACTAAGGCAGCGAATTCTATTCGGAAGGCATTCATGACTTTAGAAACTGTGTATATAAGCAACTTTAACACAGGATCCATCCATTAAGGCCATGGAGATACTTTCTCCTAGTAATTGTCTGGCTTTAAGGGCTTGTGACTAACTGGATGTATTACTACGTGGATTATCAAACAATGCATTTGATCGGCGTGGTTGCTATGACAGCCAGCCAGTTTTATCAGTAAATTTCAGTATTGATTTTACCGGTGTCTCACAAAGGTCACTTGGATTACCCAATAAGTGGGGTTCCATTGTGGCTTCAGAGAGTGTTGATGTACACTTTCTGTCCCGTTTTCATCTAGACAGCTAATGCAAAAATGATTTAAGAACAGTCCTAGTATTTTTCGGGCAGATCTAATAGATATGTTCGACAATCATACGCCCCCCTCCCCCTACCCGTTGTAATGCTAATTTTGGATATCTTTAATGATACCAAGTTATCAGATTTTTTTTAAAACGAGATGAGGCCAGATTTGCTTGGGGATTTGCCATGTGATGCCTGTCACCCACTGCATGGTACCAGATGTTCCTTCATATTCTATCATCTATACATTTTTGGAGGGTTCAAGCCAAAGCTATTGGTACCTTCTATCGGTGAAGGTCCCTTCCAGTCCATGGACACACGGATCTGAACAACCCGATGTTCAAACCATACACTTTAGAATATTAAGAATAGGCACAACACCGATATTTTCATTGCAAAATGTTTAATAAAATCCGGAGTTTCGGTGTCCCTCTCGTTCTCGAACCAGAAGGATAATATTCAAAGATCCTCTTAGCTGGAGCGTTGGTGTCCATGCTGTCAATATGATTTTTGTCCTTCGGTCCTCTTTGTTTCGACAGATCGGTTGCGGTTGCCAGGGGCGGTTCTAAGTCGTATCTTCTTGCTCGCCTAAAATCTGAAAAATATAAAGGCACTAGTTGTGTACATATTTCTTGAAAGTAGATTGCACTACACGTGCAGAGGCAGAGTAGATAAGACTTGTTCAACGTCCATTCGTTTCCTTAAGTGTGCTGACAACATGACTGGCGAATGATGTCGCTGGCATTCAAATAGTGTGATATGTAATAGAATATAGTATCCAATATCCCCAATACCAATACCGCCGTAAAAACACAGAATTATCTGGCATCCCTAATCCCGTTCCTGTGTTTTATCTGTATGTGAGTAATGACCCAGTGTATTGTCCAGCGCCTGAGTGAGTAAGTGATCAAATACTCAATTTGTCCTAATTGGTTAAGTTAGCGTGAACGTGTTGGATAAAGACCAGCCCATAATTGTTTTGTGATGAGGCATGTATTGCCAGTAGACTATCTACGTTTGGTGTAAGTATTCGTTTTGAGCTTTAGTAGATGGTTTTTTTAGTAGCGATAGGCATGACCGGCAGGTTACCGTCCAGAAAGAGAGTTGAGGTCCTGCCCTTTCCAGTGAGTTCCTCTGCTTCACAGTTCTACGATAGCATCCCTGCCGAATTATTTTAAGCTGTCCCAAGCATATTACAAACTTGTTGCATCCGGTGATATGCGAAGCTCGAGATGACAAGCTTATTGAGCTTCCCAAAAAGGGAAACCTGATGGAATGCGAAAACTGGAGAGGTATATGCGCTCTTCCCGCAATATCCAAAATAAAAGCTAGAATAATTCTGGAAATAATTAAAAATCATTTAAATTCAACCCACGATGCAAAACAAGCAAGTTTCCGCCTCGGATTCTCCTGCATCGACCCCGTTAGCGATTACGGATCGTTGGGTATAGGTCTCCGCCCAATCTACTAATCGTTGACTTCGAGAAGGCTGTCGATAGCTTGAATCGATACTCAATTTGGTTGGCCTTGCGCAGATGAAGCATTCCAGAACAACACTGGATAGGTAAGAGGTATGTACATGCGAGGGCAAGTGTCACGTGGACTGTGGACTATGACATCAAGTCTTCAAAACCTTAACTACGAGGACGATGTTTGCCTACTGTTGTATCGAATAATGGACCTTGACTGATTTAGAAGGTGAAATTGCATTTCTAGAGCGTGAAAGCACTTCACGTGCAGAGGCAGGGCAGATAAGACTTGTTCAACGTTCATTCGTTTCCTTATTGGTATGCTATGGGGTGCTGGCAATAAGCCTGGCAAATGCTTGCTATGTAGGTTATTGGATAACCTCTCTGCACTAGCATTCAAATAGGGTGAATATTAAATTGTGCAGTAATATTGTCGATTAATAATAAGCTGAGACTTTTTGGGGATACAAAAAAAAACTACCCGAGTTTGTTCTTTGTCTCTAAACAGATGATGCCTGATTTTGATGCATTGTCCAGTGCTCAAGATTCAATCTTTCAATTTGTCCTGTGCATACGAACTGAATTCGGCATGGAGGTGTGCTCGGCTTAAAACCTAATAAAATCCCCATGGCCCAAGCGATGTATTTATTGAAGAGATTATTAAAATAAGTAAGATTACAAGAAGTCCGTCCAACTTCTCGCATATGCCGACGATATTGACATCATCGGAAGAACCCAGCGTGATGTCAATGGCGCTTTTGTGGGTATTGCAACGAAGGCCACGAAGATGGGTTTAGCGGTAAACGAAGGTAAGACCAAGTATATGCTGTCAACGAGAGAGGACACCCAACACCGACGTCAAGGTCAGAACGTCACAGCAGACAGATATAACTTTAAGGTTGTCAAAATCTTTGTCTACCTAGGCACCGCTATCAACTCAGACAATGACACCAGCGCTGAAATCAAACGAAGAATAACTCTTGCCAATCGGTGCTTCTTTGGACTAAGAAAGCTATTGGTAAACAAAGCCCTCTCTCGAACAACCAAGGTAACGCTTTACAAGACCCTAATCTCTGTCAAAAGCGGATGAAGCAGCTCTTGGTTGCTTCGAGAGGAAAATTCTTCTTGGTGAGTGGAGGAGGAGATATAACGACATCGACTTAGCCAGAAGAGTAAAGATCCAACGATTGAAATGGCTAGGTCATGTAGAGCGGATGGAAACCAATGCTCCGGCCCGAAAAGTCTTCGAATCCACCCCCGAGGGACGGCGCAGTAAAGGAAGACTGCGACTCAGGTGGCGCACACAAGTGGAAAAGGACTTCAACCAACTATGCGTGCGAAACTGGAGACCGCTAGCTAAAGATCGAGCTAGCTGGAGACGCTTGTTGGTTGAGGCCCAGGTCCACCCGGACTGTAGCGCCACCTTAAGTAAGTTAGTAAGATTACAAGATAATATTTTAACGAGCAGTACATAGCTGAAAAAAAATCGTTTGAATATGAAAACAATAAAGAAATATGCTTTCAGAATTTATGTCACTACGAGAGGAGACCTTCAATGCCGAACTTCATGCTAAATTACAAATTCAATAGATGCGTTCAAAGCTTAATATAATAATAATATGAGTGGCGCTACAGCCCGTAGGGGGCCAGGGCCTAGCTTCTCAGCAACCTTGTTGTGCGTGCTATTGTTCTTCCACGAGTGGAAGGGAATTACAGTTTAATGACGAATCCGAACGGCTTTGTTTGAGAAGCTTTATCTAGATAGGAAATACTCTTTGAGCTATGTCAGTGACTTGAAAGAGGTGGGGTCCTGAAAATTGTTTTCGTCGCACAGGGTATGTCGTAGCACATACCCACAACGCCACGGGCCACCACATTCAAAGCCGCATTCAAAGCTTATTCATACCAATTTTCTTGAGTTAAGTAATACCGTTTTCAGATTTTCTTTTTCGAATATTCGAGTTTTTCACCTAGACGGGTTTTAATAAAGTAAGGCAGTTTGTATAGAATTTGTGAAATTGTTCACGAGTTTCAAATATGCGGGTTCGACTGTACCATATAATTCCCAAAAGACAAAAGCAGATCATAAACAACTCCAATTTTAAATGAACAGTAGTATTTTTCATAAACCAAAACCACTCGTCATAATAGGAGAAGACGAAATCCATTTTCCATTTGTTATCACTTTTGCCTGATGAACGTTTGCAAATCGGTTGTTCATGGAATCTACCTATATTTTATGTTTCCGATAGTCAGCTTAAGCCACTCTTTAGCTACAGAAAGCTCAGTCTAACTCCCCAGACTTGTTTGTATGGATTGAAAGCGTCTACCCAATATGTCCCAATAAGTTTGGATTAAGATCAGGGATCCAATGATCTCTAACTTTAATGCGTGCGGTGCATAATATTTAAAAAAAATAATTCTAAAAATCGACTGACAACGACGACATTTGGATTTTATTACTGTATTAAGCCAACGACACTCATTTACCGAATACTCTTGTCCATCACTGTATGTATCAATTATCGATAAAATTCCGATGTCTTAGCCATGTGGGTTTTTTTTTCAAAATCTGTCCGAAGACTACTCCACAAATTGGTGATTTGATGATTAGCCTTCTGCCACTGGCTGTGAAGATGTGCACCGAAACATTATCTTTGATTCTCAGAACGATAACCGATTAGATTAGACTGAGCAACTTTGTATAAGCCTTACTAGCAGACAAAATTGCTATATAGTTCTATGGATTGGATAACTTATGCTAGTTTCATATACTGAATGGGCAAAGGTAGTGTGCAAAGCGCATTCGTAGTGAAACATGCCCACCACAAGCAACATTGTAGATAAATTACACATAAGAAAAATACCTATGTAGTCACAAGAGATTCCCTGTACATTTTCACAGCCGAGCATCACAACCGTAGTTACCAACGAATAGCGGAAATTCCATGTGAATGAAGCGTCTCCATGTTGCGAAGTACTCATGTGCACAGCACAATCCAACAATACTCTGTCTGAACAACTACAGATGTACATCTACAATTTAAAAACGACTGTACGACCGGATTTTCACCAATGGTAAATACGGTGCAAATTATCGGTCTATACTCGAACATCTCAGCTGACGGGGTAATGCTAAAGTTACATGTAGTAAGCACCAGTAGAAAATTGCCGAATTTTCAAACCGCAATGCGAGTGCTTCCGGCTTTAAATTACAAACGACCGCAATTAAAATTAATATCATACAGTAGTATGCGTGCATTGGTGACAAATTGTGTATTTCGCGAGTAGATTTCCAGTGGAAACTTCTCGCTAATCTATATGACTTATTTGTCGCGGTAAAGTCAAGCTCGCTTCATTAAACTGTCAAAGTGTTAGTCCTCTTGCTGTGTTGATTCGATTTTGTATTGCAGTGCAAAATATGTTTTCCTAGTCTGAAGGAATACCTGTTCGGGATGTCAATGAACTTGCCGCCAGATCTGTGCCCTTTGGAAACACAAGTTGCTGGGCATACATTTGATGGCAACTTCACAACGTTTGGTATGCTCAGGGATAAGTCCGGTGGATTTGTTTTCAAACCCTTAGCCAAGCCGTTATATGCCGAACGCGAAATATCCTTCTACAAGCGAATTAAAGCACAAGACGAATCAACTAGTCAACTTAAGGAATTCATACCGAAATATGAAGGTCACAGTGAATTGCAGATCTTTGGAAAAAAGGTGCGCATTTGCACTTGTCTGGTTATCGCAAGGTATGACTAATGTGTTTGTTTACGTTTATATTTAGCACTTGTTCATCAAATTGGAGAACTTAACGAGATCAATGTGCATGCCCTGCGTCATGGACATCAAGATAGGGCGACGAACATGGGATCCATTGGCCACCACCGATAAGATCACAGTGGAGAAACAGAAGTATGCTGCTTGCAAAAACAATATTGGTCTGTGTATTCCGGGATTTCAGAAATACGACCAAACGGGAGCACCTCTGAAGTTCGGAAAGGAATATGGCAAAAACTTGACTCCAGAAAGTTTCTGTGATACATTAGCACTGTTCCTTAGCGCTCAAAACAAGAAATGTTACAAACCCCTAATCAAGGCAATACTTAATCAACTGTACCACCTACTTAACTGGTTCTCATCACAGAAGTCGGTGAACTTTTATTCAAGTTCGATCTTGATTGCGTATGACTACAAATCGTTGTTGGATAAATGCAATGAAAATGAGAATGGTGAGTGCTAGTAGAGAAAAGTGAACATGCATTTTTGAGACTTTCTTACACGTTCATCATTTCTCATTTCAGGTGAAACGAGTAAACCGACGTTCTTTGAGAAGAGAAAGAAGGTAAGTTTACTTGCTGTTCATCACACACAGAGTCCCCTCACATATGTTCTCTTCCAGAATAACCTCAATACAACTACCATTCCATGGGTCAAAGTGAAAATGATTGATTTTGCACACGTTTTTGACGTTGAAAATGCAACTTATGATACAAACTATTTATTCGGTTTACAAAACCTTGTGTATATACTGCAAGACATTTTAATAGAAAATTGGTAAAAGCATTTTTGTGAAAAGCCATCAGTTTTTCATTGAGAGTTCTTAAGTGTTCTTTACAATGAATGGGGGACAGATATACGGTCTGTCGGATAATCTATAGTCATCCAAGTTGAATGATACGAAAAGAGGAGAGGAGGAGGTAGCACATTGTGTAATCAAAACAGGATGCTGTCAAAAGAATTCCACATCTCAAGGGAGGTTGAAACAGGAAATGTATGTTCAGCAATCAGAATTGGCGATGTCTTCATATAAACAGAAGGAAATTGATTGTGTCCCAGTTTAACTGTGACAATCATATGGAGCGATGAACATAATCCTAAAAAGAATTTCCGAAAAGCGAACAAAATATTCCAACAACTAGAATCTCGCAGCCAATAACCAAATCTTAAATTGAAATTGAATTTGATGAAATTACTCGTCTGGTTCGAAAAAGTATATTACATTTTATAAAATTAAGAGAAAACAATGAAAACTGTGCTCTATGTTAGCTCCGGACTTCTATAGTACTCTGACCACGCATCTGCCTTGTGACGTTAATAGGGAATTATAATAATTGTTGAAGATACACTGCACCACAACCTTAAGATATATTGTGCTGCCTTTCGTGCAGTTGCTTTCTTAATAACTCCCCTCACATACAATTCAATTCAGAATTGTATTGAGGGATATGGGCTCCTGTTGTGCAATGGTGGAAGAGTTTTATGCTAGAGTACAGTCTCTAAGCCAGTTTCCCTTAAGAAGTTGAGATTGAGAGCTGGATCTAGTGACTTCAATTGTTCCTCTGAAATTAATCAGCCCTATTATCTAAGTCGTGGTTCCCAAAAAAATGTGTTCATATGCCCTTTTTGTGGGCTATTGCCTTACAAAATTCCACTGTGCTGGGCAATTTCGTTTAATTCTCAACGGGATCGGCAGAGACCTTCTGTGCCCCCTTACGATACTGAGGTTGTTCCTGCTCATTCTGATACATGCCTCAAACATCTTCGTTTTATGTTAGCCCGAAAGTTTTTTGACCTGCTTCATCTCATGAGCGTTGTTCCAAGTGTCTACCAAGTGTTTACTCCGCTCTTCCTTTCTAACTGCCGTAACTCATCCGTGAGGACGTTACCTCCTACCTGCTCCTATCCTAGTGATGGAGTCTGCCATTTCATTGCCTTCAATCCTTGTGCGGTCAGTTATCCCGCACAGTTTTACTCTGTCACTCAAACAAGCTCGGATTTGAAGATATAGAAGTCAAGTGCCTTTATAGCTGTACGACTGGCCGACATTACTGCTACGTCGCAGTTAGTAAGTCAACAATTTTCGGAGCGCATCTATCTATGCGGCATAGACTTCTGCTTGAAAGATACCTTTGCGCTTGAACATGGGATCGTAGTATTTTGTGTGGGTTTCAAATGCTTCCGCCCCTGTTAATTCATCAGTTCTTGATTCATCTGTATAGCTTACAGTATTGCTGCTTAGGCTGTGAACTATGGATTTGTTGGTCCAATCTTTTTTGGTGCCATGCCAAATGGTGAATTACTGTTGATAATTGAATTTCCTGGCTGGCAATAGCCGCTTTTTGATTATAAATTGAATTGTCTAGAACCAGCTGCATTTGCCATTCTCATGATAATTTTGTTTACACATTCTGAAAAGACTAGGTGCAATAGAGTCAGCTGCAAAAGCACTTTTATGCCTGCAGTTGGGCAATTGCTCATGGCCCCTGTATCTGATTGACCAAATTGAGAAGCTACAATCTGTAGAGGGCCAGGGCCTAGTGTCTCAGCAACCACTCGTCTTGTGCGTTCTATGGTTCTCTCACGAGTGGAAGGGACCTACAGTTTTATGCCGAATCCGAACGGCTTTGTTGGAGAAGCTTTTTTCTAGACAGAAAATACTCTTTGAGCATTGTCAGTGACTCGAAAGAGGTGGGTCGTGAAAATTGTTTTCGTCGCATAGAGCAGCAATCGAACCTACGACGTCGAGGTTGGGGTCGACGCATATACCCACAACGCCACGGGCCACCACAATTCGAGAACAAAATACAATAATGTAACATTAACATGACCTTTTCTCCATATACCACAATTTTACGCCAACAATGGGAATAGTAGGCAACGGACCTTAGGTAAATCTTTTGAGTCCTTGAATGAGAAATCAGAAAAGAATTGGCACTCCTGAGTGCGGCACGATGGTTGCAAACTCACTAACACACATCAGTCAGAACCGTGGTATTAAAATTGCTCTGAATGCTAATTGGGCTTACCTTGGGCTGCCAAACAAGTACTATGGATAGG